>JASVEL010008279.1:0-233601 GCA_032618575.1 Nicotiana noctiflora
TCCCCCCCCCCCCCCCAAAAAAAAATTAGGTTTGAATTGCCTCAATTCGGCGTTATCTGGTGTTAAAGCAACAAGTATTTTTACCATCAACAAGTTCGACCGTGGTTTTGAGGCTGGTGGTTTTCATCCTGGGCCTCAGGTGAATCCTACCATCATCCCGTGCTTGAAGAACGGAAGTCTACAAATTGCAGATCACTGGGCAAAATCCAAGCCTTCATGCTCGTTGCAGCATGGGTCAGTGCCCTTGTAGGGACACAAAGTAGAGCATCGCCATCGCGAGACAGTGGTGACGGTGCTCGACAGCTGTGAGATTCCTTGAGCAGCCACATCGATTCAGCGTCCGCGGCTCAGGCGTGCATCGCGTTCGCGTGAGGGGTATCGCGAACGCGTAGAAGGAAAATCAGATAGCTGGGAGCTAGTGCATCGCAAACGAGTTAGGGAGGTCGCATTCGCGAAGGTTAATCCGGAGCCTGGGCATCGCGAACGCGTGGTAATGAACACGAACGCGTAGAGTAAATGCCCCAGGCAGTGAATTAAAACCAGAAACATTTCACATACGGGTTCATTTGCAAAACCCTCCATTTTTGAAGACTAGAGAGTGGAAGTGAAGGGAAATAGCTAGGAAATCATCGGGATATTGTCGGAGGTAAGTTTTATGGTTTATTTACGCGTTTTTATCTTGAAATCCCCCTTTATTTCACTGAAATTGGATCAAATTGTGGGGAAATTTTGCCTAAGCCAGGGCTTTGGTAAAATACCGATTTGAGCGGGCAAATGGAATCCGAATTTGGTAAATTTTATATGCCTAGACTCGTATTGAGACGAGGGTTCCGAATATGTAACTTTTATAATTTTTCGAGAAGCGTACCAAAAGTCGGGTTTTGACAACTTTGTGGGTTTTGATACAATTGGGTTAATTCGAGTGAATGGCGTGAAATTAGCATATATTGAGGCATTCTCTATGATTTTGAGCAGATTTGGCATCCGAGAAGATTGATTTGCAAGGCAAGCGCAAGGCGGATTAAAGTTTCTACCGGTTCGAGGTGAGTGGCAGTAGTAAACAATGTACTGAGGGTTTGAAACCCCGTACTAGCATTTACAGTGCTATATTGAGATGAGACACGCGTTCTATGACGGGTGTGGTGACATTGTGATTGAGGGTTCGGACTTGGTCCTTCCCGGCTAATAGAATACTGTGTTTTATGACTGTTAATGAAATTATAACTGTACAATTGGGCTAATAGCCATGTTTAGGGCCTCGTGCCGATCTGTAGAGTATTAGGGAACCTATATAACTAGGTGACCCTTATATCATGTTGGGAACATACACTCAGCCGTAACTACAATTGTATAGCACATTACAAGCCAGTACTAGATGTGTACTTTGAAAGATACTACCTACGGTGGAATTCCCTATTCTAGCTGAGTGAGCCTGAGAGGCCGGGTCTATATTGACTGGGATAGGGTCGAGGACCCATTATGAGGTATTATATATATATATACCTATATTGGATCGGGCTGCCCGCCGCAGCAGTATATATATTGGATCGGACTACACGCCGCAGTAATATACATGTAATATACATGTGGGACGGACTGCACGCCGCAGTATTATTGCGCTTGGGCTGTAGGAGCCCCTTCGGAGTCTGAGTCTGCACACATTCTCAGTGAGCACCGGTGTATATTATGGGATCGGGCTGCGCGCCACAGCAGTATAAATATATATACATATAAATATTGGATCGGACTGCACGCCGCAGTAATACATGTGTGGATCGGGCTGCACGATGCAGTATAATAGTCCCTCGGGCCTAGGGAGCCCCTCCGAAGTCCGTATACACCCCCGGTGAGCGCCGTCAACGTTAAGTGGAGCGGGCCGCGCGCCGCGCCGTATATGTATCGGAGCGGGCGCGCGCGCCGCAGCGGTATATGTATTGGAGCGGGTAGCACGCCGTAGGATTATACTTATACATACCCATATATATATACTTAAATACTTATGCGTTTAAGACATAGGTATATATTTACATACATTGAGCTGGCCGTACACCATAGCGGTATGGTTGAGGATTTGGTCAGTGTGGGACCTTGTTGAGATAGATGCGGACTGGAGATCAGATTACTCACTGTAGTGATGACTTCCCTGTGGGGGGTTGCCATAGAACTGTTTAGTGATAGTTCAGGAGTTCTTATTCTCTGTTATTGTTTATCATTATTGCTCACTGAGTTGAAATATACTTACCTCACACCCCTGCACTTTTTGTGCAGACATACAGGTTCAAGAGAGCAGTTGAGCTATCGCAACTACTTTACTATCATCATTCCGTGGAGACTTCGATTTAGCTGCCGACGTCCGCAGTACCTGACCTCTTCCTCTTTATCATTTCGTTGTTTCCATTCTGCCTATACTTAATTGTGTAGTAGATTTCATTTGTAGAGGCTCAGACTTGTGACACCACGATTTGGTTGGGACTATATTTTGTATGTTTCTACTATTACATTTATCATTTTGATATGAACACTTGCTGTTTAAGTTTAATTTGATTAACTAGAATTAATAAATGGTTGGTTAAGAGATAATATGGTCGGGCTTGCCTAGTATTGTGTTCGGCGCCATCACGATCGGGATTGGGGTCGTGACAAGTTGGTATCAGAGCCTAGGTTAACAGGTCTCGCGAGTCATGAGCCGCTTTAGTAGAGTCTTGTGGATCAGTACGGGGATGCCTGTACTTATCCTCGGGAGGCTGCAAACCTTTTTGGAAAGTTCCAATTCTTGAAATTCTTATCGTGCGTACTTGATTCAGCTTGAGGTATGATTCTTGAAATTCCTTCTGCATGTTGATGTGCGCACTCGTGTGCTTAGTGGTTAATTTGCCTCAATGGCTTATGATTCCCCAATCAAGGGACGAGATATAATCTCTATGAGCTCATGTTGGGCCTATCTGGAGGACTTGAGGCCAGATCCTTGTCTATGGCTTGAGCACCAAGGTGCTAATGCCGCGAGCTTGTATTATGAAGTTAATACGATCGGTATTGATCTTAATTGTGAAAATGGCAGCTTGATAATGGGAGAGCTGTAAGGTATTCAGTTCTTATTGTGATTTGATATGTAGCCCTAGTTATGGGCATGAGAAATATGTTCATTGCCTCTTAGCGGAAATGTAAAGTGCACTACGTGTGGTAGTATGAGTTCAAACTCAAGAAAACTAAATTGGTCGTGCTATGAGTATTGTGGTGAAAGGTATTTGACATATGTTATGATTTGAGCAGGTGCATCGCATGTTCATGTACTACCTTAGATGATATAATTCATATTGTAATGAGATTTATGTTGTGGATATGCATTGTGATGTTTTGTCGAGTTGCCGATGTATTGTTAGGGTGGTTTTGGTGATTCTCTGGCAGGTGGATAGGCCAAATTACAAAGGAAACTCTGTCAAAATTTTTGGAATCATTTGAGACTTAGAAAAGATTTTGTTACCTAAGGAATGGGCTTATTTGTGGTGTGTGAATGAATACAAGAAGTGCAAAAGAATTAAGATTTTTGATGATTCGAGTCTCCGCCAAAGCTTGTAAATGACCCGAGTTTAATCTCATTGTAACATTGCAGCATCGTTTGAGCAATAATGCTATGAGTGGTTAAAGTACTTTAATTTACGGCTTTGAGCTAAGTTGAGGAGGTTGCTATTGATTAACTGATTGCACTGTTGTATGCTATGTTGGTCCTGTCTCTAGGTATGTTGCGAAATTTTGATAAAAGTTATGGTGTTTCGTAGATGCGAAGAAATACTAGGATGTTTTGAACTTACATTGGTAAAGAATGTTCAGTGTATAGAAAAGATAGATAGCTAACTGTATCTGTATGTAATCATGTTCTGTGGTGTTAGAGTTCTAGCAAGGCACGAGTGGTTCTGTTCAATAATACAGTTGAATTACAGCTGAATAAGGGTGAATGACACCCGAGAATTGTTTTACGGTGTTTAAGATTTTGCTTGTAACATGTGTCTTAAGATTGTGCATGTGGCTAAAGACGGTGGTTTCGTTAGAAGAGATCAAGACTTGTGTGATATTATGTGAATGATGGGATTCTATGTAACCGTACTGGAAGGTTATGATAACGAATTCAACTCGCAGGAAGTTCTCCAAAATAATGTATTGTAGAATGTGGTACTTCTAGAAACATTGAGAGAGTATTCAGTGGCCTATGTGTCTTCGACCATGTGGTCTTATGTACGAGTCTCATGTGGTAACCTGAGTTGAGGTATGGTGATCTTTCGGTAAAGGCTAATATTAAATCTAAGATGAATCAGAAAGGAATTTGGTAAATGGAACAACTTGTTAATTGACTGATACGGTTTGATAAGGAATACGATTAATTCCTGGTATATGTTTGAAGTAATGAGTCTGGCCGATATTATGCAATAAAGCTTTTGAGTATTGGCAGTTGTATAACTCGGTATGGGTATAAGGACTCAGTCCTGGCAATTTAACTTATGCAATGTAATTGGGAGAAAGGGTTTGTGATGTGTTTTACCGTGGTTTGAAAATGAGTGTATTTCTTGTGGGTATGTAAAGCTTGGAATGTGTAATGAGTTTTCTCTATATGGGATAATGAAAGTCCTTGACTAGTTGAGTGCGCTGATGTTTGCAGCGTAGGGAAAGGGATATGAATTTTCCCTGTTGTCTTAGTGTGGTATGGTATATACGATGTGTTATGGAAAGTTGATAACGGCACGTTCAAGGATTTTAGATCAATTCATATTATATGGGGAGTCATTAAAATCCTCAAGCAGCGTGGGCAGCTGCAGATAATCTGAGAATCAATCTTCCTGGTGATTTAGGAGAATGGTACTGCTATACTAGTATTTCGGCAGAGTCTATGGTTAAAAAGGGCCTGGTAAAAATAAGCTGATAATATCTAGCGGTATGGTGGTATACTCCCGTTGGATCGACTGTAATAATTGAGTCGTTGATGACATAGTGAAATTTATGAATGGCTTTCGTGGTATGAATGGACGTTTGAGGTGCGTTATGTAATCGTACGGTGAAGTACGGAATCAGGCATAGTGATTTCCTGTGTTATGTATGTGTTGGAGACTAGAAGTTCTCGTAACCCGCCTACGCAGCGGTGGCATATCATGTGTATCGGCACAGTGTAGCGGTTATCGAAAATTGGAAGCTCTAGTGGCTATCTCGTTACTTGATATGATGAATTTGAATAATGATATACGATTGCTGACTGGTTGTCATAAGCCAGGTTGTCCAGACTAATGTGATATGGACTATGTCAGAAACATGTCGCAAACTGCATGGCAGAGCGTGCTCCAGCAGGGTGGATGTACCCTAGGGCCAGCGGACGGCTGGTAGGTATTGCTTTGTCAGTTGGGCCTTCGTGGTGGATGTCAGTGTAGAGGTATCTACCATTGATTCAGTTCCAGTATTGAGGAACTTTGTCGTGTGAGTTTCATGTGACCGAGCTCGAGGCTATATATACATGTTTGTTGCAATGAGCAACTTGAGTCGATGTGCATTCCCCTTTGCTAGATTTATGCGTGGATCGGGTGGTACACCGCCACATGTATAGTATCTGGATCGGGTGGCAGCCACATGTATGGTATCTGGATCGGGTGGCACGCTACCACAGGTATGCTATTGGAACGGGTTGCGCGCCGCAACAATGTGATGTGGGAAATATAGCTTCCTATATGTACCTTATATACAATACTTCCTCTTTTCTGAGGAATAGTCTGTATTGGGTATCGCTCGGGGAATAGCACATCGGTTGTGTCCATTCAGGATTCGATATCATATACTAAATGTATCACCGCGTGTGTGATTTCTTGAGTTCAGACCTAAATATGTGCGTGGCTGACCGTTTTGAGCATTGCGACTTGAGGTGCTCCATGAGTAATAGTGTTTGGATAGAATCATGAGTTGTGGCAAGGCCACGTGATGTTATGACCTTTCGAGGAGGATTCAGGTACTCTAATTCTATGATGTGAGACGAGATCTCAGTTATGTGTTGTGATGGTATTGAGGAATTTGAATTATAGCTCTTTGTGTGAGTCAGTTGTCATGATACGAGTGTGTTCAGATCGTTCTTATTGGAGCCCGTGTTGTGCTCGTTGTGGCATAGGCCGATGTTGAGGTGTCATGTCACCAGTGTGGTGTGTTATAACCGAAATGATCATTCGAGTCATTAATGAGCGCGAGCATATATGATTTCAGCTCATTAGAAAGGTAATATCGAGGTTTGTCTCCGAAACTTATTGTGGTATCAGTTTTAAAAGGGAAATAGATTCACGAATGGTTGACCCGAGAGATGGGATCGGTATATCGCGTGCTTCAGTTGTCGTGGGCAGGATATGAAGGTGTTGGAATAAGACTCTATCTAATGAGAAAGGTTCTTTCTGCTAGTTTTTGGTTATTGTGGCCAGTTGTTGTGATTAGAGACTATCATCTCGAGTGATTGGGTTGTTTGATACATCATGTGATCTCACCCGGAGTGGCGAGTTTGGCTGTTACAGTTGGATTGTGTGTACTCTGAATATAGATGTGGGATTCAGATTTGGTATATGATTTCGGAAATGCAATGTGGTTTATGGTTCAGATAGACTGTGGAAATTCAGCTATACTATGTTATCGGACTTATGAAAGATAGGGTGAAGTGGTATCACCCCGAGTATATGCTTGGTGAGGTCGTTCAGCTATTGTGTTGAATCTAGTACAAGTCTGGGTTCGCTCGAGGACGAGCGTTTGCTTAAATTGGGGAGATTATGAGCTAGGAGAGCGATCGGAAGTGAATTTGGAGGTCCGGTGTAGTTTTAGGCTTGAATTGGCTAAAGTTGAACTTTGGCGATATCCGATCGATAGGCGAGATTTTGATCCGGGATTCGGAATGGAATTCCGACAGTTCTGTAGCTCCGTTATGTGATTTTGGATGTGGCTGCAAAATTTCAGGTCATTCGGAGATCGTTTAGTCGGGTTTTGGTCGAATGTCGGTTGTAGAAGTTTGAATGAAAATTTAGGCTTGAATTGCTCGAATTCAATGTTATTCTGTGTTAAAGTACGTGTTTTTATCATTGAAACAAGTTCGTATCGTGTTTTGGAGTATGTTGGTGGTTTTCGTTGGGGTCCTGGGGGCCTCGGGGTGAATCCGGACCATCATCCGGTGTTTTGAAGCAATGGGAAGTCTGCTGTAAATTGCAGATCACTAGGCAAAAATCCAAGCCTTCGCATTCGCGTGGCATAGGCTGCGTTCGCGAAGGCCGGGCGAGTCAAGCATCGCGATCGCGAGACAGGGTATCGCGTTCGTGTAGGCCATGATTCTTGAGCTTCGCGATCGCGTTCAGGGTGTCGCGTTCACGTAGGTTTGTGAGGGTGTGCATCGCGTTCGCGTGAGGGGTATCGCGAACGCATAGAAGGAAAATCAGACGGCTGGGAGCTAGTGCATCGCGAACGCATTGGGGAGGTCGTGTTCGCGAAGGTTAATCTGGAGCTGGGTATCGCGAACGTGTGGTAATGAACGCGAAAGCGTAGAGTAAATGGCCCAAGCAGTGAATTAAAACCAGAAACATTTCACATACGGGTTCATTTGCAAAACCCTCCATTTTTGAAGCCTAGAGAGTGGAAGTGAAGGGAAATAGCTGGGAAATCATCGGGATATTGTCGGAGGTAAGTTTTATGGTTCATTTACGCGTTTTTATCTTGAAATCCCCTTTATTTCACTGAAATTGGATCAAATTGTGGGGAAATTTAGCCTAGGCCAGGGCTTTGGTAAAATACCGATTTGAGCGGGCAAATGGAGTCCGAATTTGGTAAATTTTATATGCCTAGACTCGTATTGAGACGAGAGTTCCGAATATGTAACTTTTATAATTTTTTGAGAAGCGCACCAAAAGTCGGGTTTTGACAACTTTGTGGGTTTTGATACAATTGGGTTAATTCGAGTGAATTGCGTGAAATTAGCATATATTGATGCATTCTCTATGATTTTGAGCAGATTTGGCATCCGAGGAGATTGATTTGCCAGGCAAGCGCAAGGCGGATTGAAGCTTCTACCGGTTCGAGGTGAGTGGTAGTAGTAAACAATGTACTGAGGGTTTGAAACCCCGTACTAGCACTTCACAGTGCTATATTGAGATGAGACACGCGTTCTATGACGGGCGTGGTGACATTGTGATTGGGGGTTCGGACTTGGTCCTTCCCGGCTAATAGAATACTGTGTTTTATGACTGTTAATGAAATTATAACTGTACAATTGGGCTAATAGCCATGTTTGGGGCCTCGTGCCGATCTGTAGAGTATTAGGGAACCTATAGAACTAGGTGACCCTTATATCATGTTGGGAACATACACTCAGTCGTAACTACAATTGTATAGCACATTACGAGCCAGTACTAGATGTGTACTTTGAAAGATACTACCTACGGTGGAATTCCCTATTCTAGTTGAGTGAGCCTGAGAGGCCGGGTCTATATTGACTGGGATAGGGTCGAGGACCCATTATGAGGTATTATATATATATACCTATATTGGATCGGGCTGCACGCCGCAGCAGTATATATATTGGATCGGACTGCACGCCGCAGTAATATACATGTAATATACATGTGGGACGGACTACACGCCGCAGTGTTATTGCGCTTGGGCTGTAGGAGCCCCTTCGGAGTCTGAGTCTGCACACATTCTCAGTGAGCACTGGTGTATATTATGGGATCGGGATGCACGCCGCAGCAGTATAGAGATGTATACATATATATATTGGATCAGAGTGCACGCCGCAGTAATATTTGTGTGGATCGTGCTGCACGCTGCAGTATTATAGTGCTTGGGCCTAGGGAGCCCCGCCGAAGTCTGTATACACCCCCAGTGAGCGCCGTCGACATTAAATGGAGCGGGCTGCACGCCGCAGCGATATATGTATTAGAGCGAGCTGCACGCCGCATCATTATACTTATACATACCCATATATATATACTTAAATACTTATACGTTAAAGACATATGTATATATTTACATACATTGAGCTGGCCGTACACCATAGCGGTATGTGTGAGGATTTGGTCAGTGTTGGACCTTGTTGGGATAGATGCGGACTGGAGATCAGATTACTCACTGTAGTGATGATTTACCTGTGGGGGGTTGCGATAGAACTGTTTAGTGATAGTACATGAGTTCTTATTTTCTGTTATTGTTTATCATTATTGCTCACTGAGTTGAAATATACTTACCTCACTCCCCTGCACTTTTTGTGCAGACATACAGGTTCAGGAGAGCAGTTGAGCTATCGCAACTACTTTACTATCATAATTCCGTGGAGACTTCGATGTAGCTGCCGACGTACGCAGTACCTGACCTCTTCCTCTTTATCATTTCGTTGTTTCCATTCTGCCTAGACTTAATTGTGTAGTAGATTTCATTTGTAGAGGCTCAGACTTGTGACACCACGATTTGGTTGGGACTGTATTTTGTATGTTTCTACTATTACATTTATCATTTTGATATGAACACTTGCTGTTTAAGTTTAATTTGATTAACTAGAATTAATAAATGGTTGGTTACGAGATAATATGGTCGGGCTTGCCTAGTATTGTGTTGGGCACCATCACGATCGGGATTGGGGCCGTGACAAGTTGGTATTAGAGCCTAGTTTAACAGGTCTCGCGAGTCATGAGCCGGTTTAGTAGAGTCTCGTGGATCTGTACGGGGACGCCTGTACTTATCCTCGGGAGGCTGCAAACCTTTTAGGAAAGTTCCAATTCTTGCAATTCTTATCGTGCGTACTTGATGCAGCTTGAGGTATGATTCTTGAAATTCTTTCTGCACGTTGATGTGCGCACTCGTGTGCTTTGTGGTTAATTTGCCTTAATGGCTTATGATTCCCCAATCAAGGGACGAGATATAATCTCTATGAGCTCATATTGGGCCTATTCTGGAGGACTTGAGGCCGGATCCTTGTCTATGGCTTGAGCACCAAGGTGCTAATGTCGCGAGCCGGTATTATGAAGTTCATACGATCGGTATTGATCTTAATTGTGAAAATGGCAGTTTGATAATGGGAGAGCTGTAAGGTATTCAGTTCTTGTTGTGATTTGATATGTAGCCCTAGTTATGGGCGTGAGAAATATGTTCATTGCCTCTTAGCGGAAATGCAAAGTGCACTACGTGTGGTAGTATGAGTTCAAACTCAAGAAAACTAAATTGGTCGTGCTATGAGTATTGTGGTGAAATGTATTTGACATATGTTATGATTTGAGCAGGTGCATCGCATGTTCATGTACTACCTTAGATGATATAATTCATGTTTTAATGAGATTTATGTTGTGGATATGCATTGTGATGTTTTGTCAAGTTGCCGATGTATTGTTAGGGTGGTTTTGGTGATTCTCTGGCAGGTGGATAGGCCAATTACAAAGGAAACTCTGTCAAAATTTTTAGAATCATTTGAGACTTAGAAAACATTTTGTTACCTAAGGAATGGGCTTAACTGTGGTGTGTGAATGAATACAAGAAGTGCAAAAGAATTAAGATTTTTGATGATTCGAGTCTCCGCCAAAGCTTGTAAATGACCCGAGTTTAATCTCATTGTAACATTGCGGCATCGTTTGAGAATCCCTTTTATTAAACTAATTAACCTACTGTTAAACTAAGCTAAGTCTAGGAGATTACGAATACTACTACTACTCTGTCATGACCCGGATTTTCTCCCAACATCGGGATCGTGATGGCGCCTACTCGTGGTAGCTAGGCAAGCCACTTTATTCACACTATCCTGTTTTTAGCAATATTTCATATTCAATTTATCAACCAAAACAATAACCTTAATCAAGTAAAATGCGGAAGACTTTATAAAAATAGAGAAAAGTAGTTTCAAGGTAAAACATTACTGAAATCCTCTACCCAAGACTTGGAGTAACCAACTCACGAACTACTACTGGATACTACACATAAAGGTCTGAAAGAAAATAACATAATCTGTTTGTCTCAGAACGAAGAGACTACAGCTAATAACATAAATAAAAAGAAGAGACGCCGGGCCTGCGGACGCCTCCAAGTTACCTCGGTCACAATGTGCTCAACTCCCCACGCAAAAAATCTACTGCTGCTGCTCCTGATCGAAACCTGGACCTATGCAAAAATGCACAGAAGTGCAGTATCAGCACAACCGACCCCATGTGTTGGTAAGTGCCCGGCCTATCCCGGCGAAGTAGTGACAAGCCTAGGACCAGACACCCACATAAACCTGTGCAGTTCCATATATATGTATACCACAAAATAACGAGAAATAACCAAGTAATAACACAATAAGGAATATCACAGAAGAACTCAACAGTTAACAACAGTTATTAAATCAACAAGGAGAACAAGTATAATAAGAAACAAGTATTGTCAAGTCAATGAAATAGCAAATAGTTGCACGGCATCACCCTTTGTGCTTTTACTCTCATCCTCACCAAATAAGCAAATAAAGTGCACGACATCACCCTTCGTGCTTTTACTCTCATCCTCACATCCATGGTACGGCATGATTCTTCGTACATGGTTCAATAACAAGGCACGGCAAGATCCTTCGTGAATAATCAATAACATCGCACGGCATTAACCTTCGTGGAAAAATCAATAAGCAAGGCACGGCATTAACCTTCGTGCATAATCAATAAATCAAGGCACGTCATCACCCTTCATGCATTATCACTCTTCCTCACCCAAATAACAATCACAGCTAAAGGCAGAGAAAGAACACAATAAATCATGAAACGTCCCGGCAAGGGACACAATAATTATCACCACAAAGTCCCGGCAAGGGCAATCACTATCTCGCTTCACAACAAGTCTTGGCAAGGGAGAACAATAACAATTCCACAACCCGGCAAGGGTTCAACAATTTATCTTTATAATGTCTCACAACAAGTATTAACAATGACTCACAGTCATGCAAGACGCCAGTGTATGGATGCTCGTCACCACAGCCCATACATCG
Organism: Nicotiana noctiflora; assembly: GCA_032618575.1. Taxonomy (NCBI): domain Eukaryota; kingdom Viridiplantae; phylum Streptophyta; class Magnoliopsida; order Solanales; family Solanaceae; genus Nicotiana; species Nicotiana noctiflora. The sequence continues at coordinate 11,984 of JASVEL010008279.1, forward strand.
CACACGATCATATAGCACATAACACATAATCCAATTCCCTCAAACTAGGATAGAACAAACACTTACCTCTATCCTTGAAGTCCAAATTACTCTTCAATTATAGCTTTTTACCCAAATTTCCGCTTTCAACTAGCTCGAATTTAATTACAATTGATTCCATTATATTAATAAATACTAATTAACTTGGTTTGAATGCTTAAAATGGTTTTCTCAAAGTTTACCCCAAAATTTCCCAAAATGCCCCTAGCCCCACGTGGTCGGAACTCGGGGTTCGGACCAAAATCCGTTTACCCATTCCCCCACGAGTTCAAATATATGATTTGTTTCAAAATCGGATCTCAATTCGAGGTCCAATTGCCCAATTGATGAAAACCCTAGGTTCTACCCAAAAACATGGATTTCTACCATGAAAACCTTTGATTTCTATTGAAAAACATGTTTAATGTTGTTAGGAATTGAAAGAATTAAGTAAAAAGTGACTTACAATTTCTTTGGAGTGAATTTGCTCTTGAGAGGTCTTGTGTGGTGTGTGGTTTTCGAAAAAGTGAAGAATGAACCGAAAATTTCGTTTGAGTATAGAATTACACAGCTGCGGATATCGCAATTGCAAACATTTGTTCGCAATTGCAAACGCTACAGGTCTGGGGTCTGCTGTTCTCGCATTTGCGAGTCAGGCTTCGCATTTGCGAACCTGGCTAGGACAAGGGATGTTCGCATTTGCGACATGAGCTTCGCATTTGTGAAGCCAAGCGGTTAATTGAGGGCCTCGCAATTGCGAGGTTATGTTCGAAATTGCGAACCAAGCAGTCCTGGACACCCCTTCGCATTTGCGATCAAGGGTTCGCATTTGCGAACCCAGCATTGACCCGTCACCTTGGCAATTGCGAGAAATTCTTCGCATTTGCGAAGCCAACAGCTGGGTGAAAAACCAACAGTGCAAAAATTCAGAATTTGAACCAACGGCCTACCAAATCTTTACCCGAGCCCACCGGGCTCCCAACCAAACATGTACACAACACCATAAACACATTACAAACTTGTTCGTGCGATCACATCGCCAATATAACATCGTTTTCATCAAATCAAGTCTCAAGTTCATGATTTTCATACTTTTGGTTTTCAAAACTTTTAAACTTGGAACTCAAGGTCCAAAACATATCAAACGACATCCAAATGTCACCAAACTTTGCCGAAAGCACATATATAATAATTAAGACTTGTACCGAGCATCGGAACCAAAATACGAGCCCGACACCATGGTCATCTAATTCATTTTCCTTTTATAATTACAGCAAAAACAATTTCACAGAAAAATTCATAACTTGGGCTCTAGGCCTCAGAATTCGACTCCGGAAGCATGTCCAAGTCCAATTTTTTCCTACGGACCTTCCGGAACCGTCCGATCTCGGGTCCGGGTCCGTTTACCAAAAATGTTGACCGAAGTCAACTATATCAATATTAATATCATTTTTCTTCAAATTTCTCATAGAATTCATATTTTCTATCACAAAATCTTTTCGGCTACATGCCCGAATCATGCACGTAAATCAAGGCAAGATAGGATGAGGTTTTCAAGGCGTCAGAAGTGCGGAACAAATGAGGAAAGCAAGTGATGATCCTTTGGGTCGTCACATCCTCCACCTCTAAAACAATCGTTCGTCCTCGAACGGACAAGAGAGGGAAGTACGTGAGTTAGGGAACAAATGAGGGTAGCGGCTCCGCATATCGGACTCGGACTCCCAGGTCGATGCCTCAGGAGGCTGACCTCTCCACTGAACACGCACAGAAGGATAACTCTTCGACCTCAACTGTCAAACCTGCCGGTCTAGAATGGCCACCGGCTCCTCAAAAGATAGATCATTTTCCAATGGGACAGTACTGAAGTCTAACACATGTGTGGGATCGCCGTGGTATCTCCGAAGCATAGATACATGAAAAATTGGATGCACGGCTGATAAGCTAGGCGGCAGAGCTAGTCTGTAAGCCACCCCTCCCACTCGATCTAGAATCTCAAATGGCCAATATACTTAGGGCTGAGCTTGACCTTATTCCCGAACCTCATCATACCCTTCATAGGCGACACTCGGAGCAATACTCACTCACCAACCATCAAATCTACGTCTCAAACCTTACGATCTGCATAAGTCTTCTGTCTGGACTGAGCTGAATGCAATCTCTCCTGAATAGTCTTGACCTTATCCAAGGCCTCCTGAACTAAGTCTGTACCCAACAACCGAGCCTCTCCTGGCTCAAACCATCCGATTGGAGATCGACATCGCCTACCATACAACGCCTCATACGGGGCCATCTGAATGCTAGACTGGTAGCTGTTATTGTAGGCAAACTCTGCTAATGGTAGAAACTGGTCCCACGAGCCTCCAAAATCAATGACACAGGCTCGAAGCATGTCCTCTATAATATGAATAGTCCTCTCGGACTGACCATCCGTCTGAGGATGAAAAGCTGTACTCAGCTGAAACTGAGTGCCTAACTCCTGCTGGACCGCTCTCCAGAACCGCGAGGTAAACTGGGTACCCCGATCAGAGATAATAGATACTGGCACTCCATGGAGACGAACAATCTCCCTAATGTAAACCTCCGCTAACCTCTCCGACGAGTAGGAGACAGATACTGGAATGAAGTGTGCTGACTTGGTCAACCTATCAACAATGACCCAAATAGCATCAAATTTCCTCCGAGTCATAGGAAGTCAAGTAATGAAGTCCATAGTGATCCTCTCCCATTTCCACTCGGGAATTTCAATTCTCTAGAATACACCACCAGGCCTCTGGTGCTAATATTTCACCTGCTGACAATTTAGACATCGATCGACATACGCAACAATATCTTTCTTCATCCTGCGCCACCAATAGTGCTGCCGTAAGTCCTCGTACATCTTCGCGGCGCCCGGGTGAATAGTACCGCGAACTGTGGGCCTCCGCTAAGACCAACTCTCGAATCCCTTCAATATTGGGCACACAAATACGACCCTGCTATCTCAATACCCCATCATCATCTAGATTTACCTTTGTGGAACCTCCCCGCTGTACTATTTCTCTCAAATCACGCAAATGAGGATCATCAAATTGCCTCTCACGGATACACTCTAATAGAGAAGAACAAACGACTGTGCAGGCTAATACCCTGCTAGGTTCAGAAATGTCTAATGTCACGAACCGGTTGGCTAAGGCCTGGACATCTAGAGAAAATGGTCTCTGACAGACCGGAATGAATGCACGACTACCCATGCTGGCAGACTTTCTACTCAATGCATCGGCCACCACATTGGCTTTACCTAGGTGGTATAGAATAGTCACATCATAGTCTTTCAGCAACTCTAACCATCTCCGCTGTCGTAGATTCAACTCCTTTTGCTTGAACAAGTACTGTAGGCTTTTGTTATCAGTGTACACCTCATACGTCACACCATACAGATAATGCCTCCATATCTTTAAGGCATGAACCACTGCTTCTAACTCATGATCATGTACAGGATAATTCTTCTCATGTATTTTTAACTGCCTCGAAGCATAAGCGATAACCTTACCATTCCGCATCAATACCGCTCCAAGCCTTGTACGAGATGCGTCATAATAAACTGTGTAAGGCCCTGAACCCGTGGGTAGTATCAGCACTGGTGCGGTTGTCAAGGCTGTCTTGAGCTTCTGAAAGCTCGCCTCACACTCCTCTGACCACTGGAACTGGATACCCTTTTGGGTCAACCTGGTCATCGGGGCTGCAATAGAAGAAAACCCTCTACAAATCGACGGTAGTAACCTGCTAATCCCAAGAAACTCCGGATCTCAGTCACTGAAGCTGGTCGAGGCCAATTCTGGACTGCCTCAATCTTCTTTGGGTCCACCTGAATACCTTCCACTAATACAATGTGACCCAGAAATGCTACCGAACTCAACCAGAACTCACATTTCGAAAATTTGGCATATAGCCTGATTATCCTTCAGAGTCTGAAGAACCACTCTGAGGTGTTGTTCGTGCTCTTCCTAACTGCGGGAGTATACCAGGATGTCATCTATAAAGACTATCACAAACAGATCTAAGTAAGGCCTGGACACCCGATTCGTTAACTCCATGAATGTTGTTGGTGCATTGGTCAACCCGAAGGAAATGACCAAGAACTTATAATGTCCATATCTAGTGCGAAAGGCTGTCTTAAGAATGGCAGCTGCCCTGATCTTCAGCTGATGGTAGCCTGACCATAAGTTTATCTTCGAGAACACCCTCGCTCCCTAGAGCTGGTCAAACAAATCATCAATCCTCGACAGTGGATACTTATTCTTTATTGTCACTTTGTTCAGTTGCCGGTAATCAATACACATCCGCATCGAGCCATCTTTCTTCTTCACAAACAATACAGGTGCTCCCTAGGGGGAAACATTGGGCCTGATAAAGACCTTCTAAAGAAGGTCTTGCAACTGATCTTTCAACTCGTTTAACTCCGGCTGGGCCATACGATAGGGTGGGACAGAGATGGGCTGAGTGCCCGGTTCCAGATCAATATAGAAATCAATATCCCAGTCGGGTGGCATCCCCGACAGGTCGGAAGGGAAAACCTCAGGAAACTCCCGTACAATAGGGACTGACTCAATAGAAGGAACCTCTGCGATGGAATCACGAACATAAGCCAGATAAGCTAGACACCCCTTATCGACCATGCGCCGTGCCTTAACATAGGAAATAACAGTGTGAACGGAGTGGCTTGAGGTACCCTTCCACTCTAGTCGAGGTGATTCTGGCAAGGCCAATGTCACAGTCTTGGCATGACAATCTAGAATAGCATGGTGTGGGGACAACCAGTATATCCCCAATATGACATCAAAATCCACCATGTCCAAAAGCAACAGATCAACACGGGTCTCAAGACCCCCAAAGATAACTACACACGAACGATGCACCCGATCGACTACAATGGGGTCGCCCACCGGTGTAGACACGTAAACTGGAATATCCAAAGCATAGCTAGGTACGGCCAAATACGATGCAAAGTAGGAAGACACATATGAATATGTAGACCTAGGGTCAAATAATACTTAAGCACCTCAGCCACAAACAAGAATGGTACCTGTGATCACGGCATCTGATGCCTCTGCCTCTGGCCTGGCTGGTAAGGCATAAAATTGGGGATCAGCACCTCCCATCGGAGCTACCTCTCTAGGACGGTCATCAAGTGGCTGACATCTGCCTCTGGCTAGACGGTATCCACCTCTACGGTCTCGACCTCCACCTATTTGATCTCTACCCACGCCTCTGGCTGGCTGGGTAGGCTGAGGTTCTGCTGGGGCCTGAATCATGGGACGAGGGCCCCGCTGTCAAGTGTTGCCCGTCGCTCGAGGGCAGAATCTGACAAGATGACCTGGATCACCACAACCGTAGCAACTCTTAGGCTGCTGGGGCCGCTAGCCCTGACGACCTCAAAGGCCTCCACGAACACTCTAAAGGGGCTGGGCACTAATAGGAGACTGATCTAAATACTGCTCACAAAACCCACGATCACCTGGTCCACCCTGTGAAGCCTGAAGGGCGGATTGGAAAGGCCTGGAAGATTGGCCCCTATCAAAAGATTCCCTGCCACCAGAAGAAGAACCACTAAACTTGCCTGAATGACGAGGCCTCTTGTCTGAAGAATAACCACCTCCCCGAGCAAGAGCCATCTCAACTCTACATGCTGCATTAGTTGCCTCCTGAAATGATATATCACTCCTCACTCCCATAGCCATCTGAAGTCTAATTGGCTGATTAAGCCCATCTATGAACCTGCGGACCCTCTCCCGCTCTGTGGGAGGTATCACCACTGCATGACATGCCAAATCAACAAACCTCGTCTCATACTGAGTGACAGTCATAGTGCCCTACTGGAGGCGCTCAAACTGCCTCCGAAGTGTATCCCACTGAGTAACAGGGAGTAACTTCTCCAGAAATAACTCTGCAAACCGATCCCATGATATAGCCGGGGACCCTGCTGGCCGAGTCAAACAAAAATCCCTCCACTAATTCTTGGCGGATCCTGAAAGCCTGAATGTACAGAAGTCAACTCCATTGGACTCCACTATCCCCATAGTCTTGAGAATCTCATGGCAACAAAATAAGAAATCCTGGGGATCCTCTGATGTGGCACCACTGAAGGTAGTGGTAGCTTGGAGAACCGATCAAGTCTCCATAAAGAATCAGAAGTCATGGCCGCTCCATCTCCAGCCTGAGCTGTGGTACCTGACTGAGTGGCCACAGCTGGCTGAACCACCGGTGCCTGAGGCTGAGGAGCTACCGGCTCCGGAATACGAGCAATAGGAGTCTGGGCCCCTCCTCCAGCCTGAGAAGCGGCTGGTGCAACTGATAATAAGCCTGCTCTGGCAACGCTGTCCATAGAGCTGCTGGGACTAGAACCTCCTCACCAGTCTCAATATGATGCTCCACCTCTGGAATAGCTGCCGGGGGCTGAGCTCTGCCCCTACCTCGACCTCTAATACGGCCTGGGGCTCAGGCTGTTTGTCAGTAGACGAAGAAGCACGTGTCCTCACCATCTGCGAAAGGACAGAGTAGAAGGTTCAATCAGTATTTGAAGAACAAATCGCACCATATGAAAGAACAAATGAGAGACTCTTTCCTAACTCGACTCTGGAGGACAAGTACAGACGTCTCTATACCTACCTCTCAAACTCTACTAATCTTGCTCGTGAGTGGTGAGACCTAAGTAACCTAGAGCTCTAATACCAACTTGTCACGACCCGGATTTTCCCCCAACATCGGGATCGTGATGGCGCCTACTCGTGGTAGCTAGGCAAGCCACTTTATTCACACTATCCTATTTTTAGCAATATTTCATATTCAATTTATCAACCAAAACCATAACCTTAATCTAGTAAAATGCGAAAGACTTTATAAAAATAGAGATAAGCAATTTCAAGGTAAAACATTACTGAAATCCTCTACCCAAGACTTGGAGTCACTAACTCACGAACTACTACTGGATACTACACATAAAGGTCTGAAAGAAAATAACATAATCTGTTTGTCTTGGAACGAAGAGACTACAGCTAATAACATAAATAAAAGGAAGAGACGCCGGACCAGCGGACGCCTGCAAGCTACCTCGGTCTCAATGTGCTCAACTCCCCATGCAAAAGATCTACTGTTGCTGCACCTGATCGAAACCTCGACCTGTGCAAAAACGCACAGAAGTGCAATATCAGCACAACCGACCCCATGTGCTGGTAAGTGCCTGGCCTATCCCGGCGAAGTAGTGACAAGCCTAGGACCAGACACCCACATAAACCTGTGCAGTTCTATATATATGTACACCACAAGATAACGAGAAATAACCAAGTAACAACGCAACAAGGAATGTCACAGAAGAACTCAACAGTTAACAACAGTTATTTAATCAACAAGGAGAACAAGTATAATGAGAAACAAGTAATGTCAAGTCAATGAAATAGCAAATAGTTGCACGACATCACCCTTCATGCTTTTACTCTCATCCTCACCAAATAAGCAAATAAAGTGCATGACATCACCATTCGTGCTTTTACTCTCATCCTCACATCCGTGGTACGGCATGATTCTTCGTACATGGTTCAATAACAAGGGACGGCATGATCCTTCATGCATAATCAATAACATGGCACGGCATTAACCTTCGTGCAAAAACCAATAAGCAAGGCACGACATTAACCTTCGTACATAATCAATAAATCAAGGCACGACATCACCCTTCGTGCATTATCATTCTTCCTCACACAAATAACAATCACAGCTAAAGGCAGAGAAAGAACACAATAAATCATGAAACATCCTGGCAAAGGACACAATAATTATCACTACAAAGTCTCGGCAAGGGCAATCACTATCTCGCTTCACAACAAGTCTCGGCAAGGGAGAACAATAACAATTCCACAACCCGGCAAGGTTCAACAATTTATCTTTATAATGTCCCACAATAAGTATTAACAACGACTCACGGTCATGCAAGACGCTAGTGTATGGATGCTCGTCACCACAGCCCATACACCACACTCGATCACATAGCACATAGCACATAATCCTATTCCATCAAGCTAGGATAGAACAAACACTTACCTCTTGCCTTGAAGTCCAAATTACTCTTCAATTATAGCTTTTTCCCCGAATTTCCGCTTTCAACTAGCTCGAATCTAATTACAACTGATTCCATTATATTAATAAATACTAATTAACTTGGTTTCAATGCTTAAAAATGGTTTTCTCAAACTTTACCCCAAAATTTCCCAAAACGCCCCTGGCCCCACTTGGTCGGAACTCGGGGTTCGGACCAAAATCCGGTTACCCATTCCCCCACGAGTTCAAATATATGATTTGTTTCAAAATCAGACCTCAATTCGAGGTCCAATTTCCCAATTCATGAAAACCCTAAGTTCTACCCAAAACATGGATTTCTACCATGAAAACCTTTGATTTCTATTGAAAAACATGTTTAATGTTGTTAGGAATTGAATGAATTAAGGTAAAAGTGACTTAAATTGCTTTGGAGTGAATTTTCTCTTGAGAGGTCGTGCGTGGTGTGTGGGTTTTTGAAAAAGTGAAGAATGAAATGAAAAATTCATTTAAGTATAGAATTACACAGCTGCGGATATCGCAATTGCGAACATTTGTTCGCAATTGCGAACGCTACAGGTCTGGGGTCTGCGGTTCTCACATTTGCGAGTCAGGCTTCGCATTTACGAACCTGGCTGGGACATGGGATGTTCGCATTTGCGATAGGAGCTTCGCATTTGCGAAGCCATGCAGTTAATTGAGGGCCTCGCAATTGCAAGGTTATGTTCGCAATTGCGAACCAAGCAGTCCTGGACACCCCTTCGCATTTGCGATCAAGGGTTCGCATTTGCGATCAAGGGTTCGTATTTGCGAACCGAGCATTGACCTGTCACCTTCGCAATTGCGAGAAATTCTTCGCATTTGTGAAGCCAACAGCTGGGTGAAAAACCAGTAGTGCAAAAATTTAGAATTTGAACTAACGGCCTACCAAAAAAATCTTTACCCGAGCCCCCCGCGCTCCCAACCAAACATGTACACAACACCAAAAACACATTACAAACTTGTTCGTGTGATCACATCGCCAATATAACATCGTTTTCATCAAATCAAGTCCCAAGTTCATGATTTTCATACTTTTTGTTTTCAAAACTTTCAAACTTGAAACTCAAGGTCCAAAACATATCAAACGACATCCAAATGTCACCAAACTTTGCAGAATGCACATATATAATATTTAAGATTTGTACCGGGCATCGGAACCAAAATACGAGCCCGATACCATGGTCATTTAATTCATTTTCCTTTTATAATTTCAGCAAAAAGAATTTCACAGAAAAATTCATAACTTGGGCTCTAGGCCTCAGAATTCGACTCCGGATGCATGTCCAAGTCCCATATTTTCCTACGGACCTTCCAGGACCGTCCGATCTCAGGTCTGGGTCCGTTTACCAAAATGTTGGCCGAAGTCAACTATATCAATATTAATATCATTTTTCTTCAAATTTCTCAAAGAATTCATATTTTCTGTCACAAAATCTTTCTGGCTACATGCTCGGATCGTGCACGTAAATCGAGAAAACATAGGATGAGGTTTTTAAGGCCTCGGAAGTGCAGAACAAACGAGAAAAACATGTGATGACCCTTAGGGTCGTCACATACTCTAATCTTTATACTACTCTATTACATTGTTTTTCAGTATCAACTCATGCTTCATATGTATTAATTATACATTCATTTCCTATTGAATTACATAATATCTACTTGTATGATAAAAATGAAAACGAATAACATAAGCAATTCTCCAAAATCAATTCAATTCATTCATTTCCTCAAATTAACTGCAGTTACATGCTGGAGTAGCAACTGTGTACCTGATTCAGCAAAAGAACTCTATGAGTCTAAGGGGAGCAAATGAGAAGAATAATTAGTTGATTACAACAGCAAAGCAACATCAATAGAAATGAATCAACACAGCAAACACAGTTGAAATCAACACAGTCAAATAGAGATTTCAAGCTCAGCAAATAGCAATCCAATAATAGAACTTGAAGAAAACCAGTAGAAGCCCAGCAAACAGGAGATAACAGAGGATTCCTAGTTGATTTTCAGAATAGTGCTCGACAAATACCCAGAAATTACTCTTAGAATATGATAGTTTTACTCTCAATTTCAGAAGTAGTCTCTGAATTCTAAAAATCCAGCCCTTATTCAGGCTTAATTACAACCTATTTATAGTTGTGAGTGGTTAAATTTTGAGGGGGAAATTTGAAAATCTTATTTCCAATTCCCTCCCCTTAATTGTTTTATTTACTACACTTTAGTACACTTTTCAGATTCAAAAATGCCTTCCAGCCTTTGCTGGAAGGTTCTAGGGGGATCTATTGGCTTCTATTAGGGGCCTATTACTATAATACCCTCACTTGCTAAGATTATTAACAACTTAGCCTTTTTGGTGGGTCTATTATACCATTTGTTTTGTGCATTATTGTAGAAATACTAGGCCTAAATGTCTGATTTGTCCCAATAGGCTTTATTAAATCTACAATTATGTCATTTTTCATTCCTTTTATGCCCCTATTTTTATTTAGTATTTACCCGACCTATCTAAGGTCTGGGTGTACAGTTTTATGCCTTATTTAACTACTGGCCAGTTACTATAAGTCATTTAAGACTTAGCCAGACTTGATCCTTAATTTCTTTCAGTTTTGACATCTTTTAAGAGGTACCCTTTTATTACTATCTATTTTAATTGAATTGCAGGACTAGCCTACTTATTTTCTAAGTCTAAACCTTTTCATATTTAACCAGTCCAGTATTTGGACTTGGCTTTGCAAAATTAGTCACTTTGTTATTTAGAATTAGATTCAGTCTTATAGAACTTAGCCATTTAAATTTAAGCCCATTATTACAGAGTTGGCCATTTTTAGAATTAGCCACTCCTTAAGCTATTTCAATTGTAGCCATTTTATGTCATTTTCATTTTTTAACCAATTAACAAACTTAAACATTAGTCAATTATCTAATTGCCTATTTATCATAGCTATAACCAATACGCCCTAAATCATAATAAGACTAATTGTAGTCTAAAACATGAATTTATCACAAATATAGCCTTCTTATATCAATTTGCACACATAGCCACAATCAGAAATCATTTATCATCTAATCAAAACACAGAGAGAAATTTGATAATGGTTAAATTTCAATTAAACAACTCACAACTCAGATTCAGGAATAGTATAACAAATTAAACATGATAAAACATATTCAGAATACATTCATGTTTAAACTCACAAAAAACCTTAAAAAGGCTCCAGCATACTAGTCAAGTGTAATAAACAAGATTAAAAAAAGACTAATGAAGCATGTTATTAACTAAGCTAATAGAAACAAATTATAACAAGAATCATAAAAGATAAAATGAATAGAAGATGAATAAAATCTAACATGCAAACAGACTAATTTCAAAGAAATAGAATATAACAGAAAATAACAAAAATCATGCTCATCAACCAAAAAATAGAAAAACAGAGGGATGTGGACTTAGCTCACATGATATGTCTCCTAAGCTTCCCCATTTTGTTTCCTTTTCTTGTTCTTTTATCTTCTTCTTTTTCCAGTTCCAGACTTCAAGATTTGAAGTCTTTTATTTCTGATCAAACTTATATTCATGGTTTTTGGATAGTGAAGAGTGCTAAAGACATAATGGTGTGTTTTGGAGTAGGGGTGTTATTTTGTGGCTTGTCGGAGTTAGGGTTCCGACGGCCTATTCTTGAAGATTCGAAGAGTTTGAATGAGATTCGAGGGAAAACAAGTATATAGGGTTAAAGATCTATGCAAGGTGGTCTAATGGTGTAAGTTTTGATACCAACTTGTCACGACCCGGATTTTTCCCCCAACATCGGGATCGTGATGGCGCCTACTCGTGGTAGCTAGGCAAGCCACTGTATTCATACTATCCTGTTTTTAACACAATTTTAATTAAATAAATGCGGAATACTTTATCGAAATGGAAATAACAATTCACCAGGTGAAAATCATACTGAAATCCTCTACCCAAGAACTTGGAGTCACCAACTCACAAACTACTATGGAATACTACACATAAAAGTCCGAAGGAAATATAACATAATTCTGTTTGTCTCGGAACAATGAGACTACAGCTATTAACATAAATAAAGAAAGAGACGCCGGGCCTGCGGACGTCTGCAAGCTACCTCGGTCTCAAATGTGATCAACTCCCACGCAATCTATTTACTGCTGCTGCTGCTCCTGATCGTAACCTGGACCTGTGCAAAAACGCACAGAAGTGTAGCATCAGCACAACCGACCCCATGTGCTGGTAAGTGCCTGGCCTATCCCGGCGAAGTAGTGACAAGCCTAGGACCAGACACCCACATAAACCTGTGCAATTCAATATATATATGTGTACCACAAAATAACAAGAAATAATCAAGTATTAACACAATAAGGAATATCTTAAAGAATTCAACAATTAACCACGGTTAATAATTTCACAAGGAAAAACAAAGTGTAATGTAAACACAAGTAATATCAATTCAAGAAATAGCAAACAGTTGCACGACATCACCCTTCGTGCTTTTACTCTCATCCTCACATTCATAGTACGGCATGATCCTTCGTACGTGGTTCAATAATAGGGCACGGCATGATCCTTCGTGCATAAATAAATAAACATGGCACGGCATCACCCTTCGTGCATTATCACTCTTCCTCACTCAAATAACAATCAAATAAGTTCACAAGGAAAACAAGGTATAATGGAAACACAAGTAATATCAAGTCAAGGAATGGCAAATAGTTGCACGGCATTACCCAAATAAAATATAATGGAAAAACAAGTAATAACAAGTCAAGGAATAGCAAACAATTGCACGGCATCACCCTTCGTGCTTTTACTCTCATCCTCACCAAATAAACAAATAAAGTACACGACATCACCCTTCGTGCTTTTACTCTCATCCTCACATCCATAGTACGGCATGATCCTTCGTACATGGTTCAATAACAGGGCACGGCATGATCCTTCGTGCATAATCAAATAATAAACATGGAACGGCATTAACCTTCGTGCATTATCACTCTTCCTCACCCAAATAACAATCACAGTTAAGGGTAAAGAAAGAAACAGTAATTTATAATCCGTCCCATCAAGGGCAATCAATAATAATCTTCACGACAAGTCCCAACAAGGGAGAATAATGACGATTCGTCTGTAATATATATCTCAAAATAATTATTTTCCAACGACTCACGGTCATACTAGACGCCAAGTGTATGGATGCTCGCCACCACAGCCCATACACCGCACTCGATCACATAACACATAACACATAATCCTATTCCCTCAAGCTACGATAGAACAAACACTTACCTCGAATGCTTATGAACAATCCAATCCGTGGAAATGTCTTTTCTTTCAATTTGGCTCCAATCCAACCGTATCTATACACAATTGATTTGATATCATCAATTCTACTCCACAAACTAATTCTTAATACCAAATACAACTTTTACAACATTCTGCCATGAATAGTGAATTTCAACCCGGGCCCACATGGTCGGAATTCGGGGTTAGGACCAAAATCCGGTTACCCATTCCCCCACGAGTTCATGTATATAATTTCTTTCAAAATCGGACCTCAATCCGAGGTCCAATTCCCCAATTTATGAAACACCCTATTTTCTAACAAAAACAAGAATTTTACCATGAAAATCATTGATTTCTTATGAAAAACATGTTTAATGATGTTAGGAATTGAAAGAATTAAGTAAAAAGTGACTTACAATCGTTTTGATGAAGAAGAAATCCTTGAAGAGTCGCAAATGGGTGTTTTGGTTTTGTGAAAAATGAAGAAATGACTGAAATTCGTGTTTTTCAGGTCTCCGTGTTCGCATTTGCGAACATGGGTTCGCAATTGCGAACCCCGACCAATTTCTGGAGTTTGAAAAATAAGCTAAGGGTGGGAAGTTCGCATTTGCGAACATTTGTTCGCATTTGCGAACATTTGTTCGCATTTGCGAACACTGGCAGTCAAAGGGATGTTCGCATTTGCAAAGGGATGTTCGCATTTGCGAACACATGCTGTATAAGGCAGTGTTCGCATTTGCGAACAATGGTTCGCATTTGCGAACCAAGGCGGTTTTGGGAAACGTTCGCATTTGCGAACTATTGTTCGCATTTGCGAACATAGGCAGCACTGGGGACCTTCGCAAATGCGAACAATTGTTCGCATTTGCGAAAAAGGCTGGCTTCGCATTTGCGATCAGGGTTCGCATTTGCGAGCCTTGCCTTACACTGTCCCCTTCGCAATTGCGAGAAATTCTTCGCAATTGCGAAGCCAACAGCTGGGTGAAAAAACCAGCAGTTCAAAATTCAGATTTTCATCCAACGGCCTATCAAATCTTTACCCGAGCCCCCGGGCTCCAAACCAAACATGTACACAACCTCAAAAACACATTATGGACTTGTTCGTGCGATCATATCGCCAATATCACTTCGTTTTAATCAAATCGAGCCTCAAACTCATGATTTTCATACTTTTGATTTTCAAAACTTCTTAACTTGGAACTCAAGGTCCAAAACCTCTCAAACGACATCCAAATGTCACCAAACTTTACAGAAATCACATATATAATATTTAAGACTTGTACCGGGCGTCGGAACCAAAATACGAGCCCGATACCAAGGTCTATTAATTTATTTCCTTTAATAATTGCATCAAAAACAATTTCACATAAAAATTCATAACTTGGGCTCTAGGCCTCAGAATTCGACTCCGGACACATGTCCAAGTCCCATATTTTCCTACGGACCTCTCGGGACCATCCAATCTCGGGTCCGGATCCGTTTACCAAAAATGTTGACCGAAGTCAACCATATCAATATTAATATCATTTTTATCCAAATTTCTCATAGAATTCATATTTTCTATCACAAAATCTTTCCGGCTACATGCTCGGATCGTGCACGTAAATCGAGGCAACATAGAATGAGGTTTTCAAGGCCTCAGAAGCTCGAAATTATTAATAAAATAAGTGATGACCCTTCGGGTCGTCACAATCTCCACCTCTAAAACAACCGTTTGTCCTCGAACGGACAAAAGAAAGAAGTACCTGAGTCAGGAAACAAGTGTGGGTAACGGCTCCGCATATCAGACTCGGACTCCCAGGTCGATGCCTCAGGAGGCTGACCTCTCCACTGAACACGCACAGAAGGATAACTCTTCGACCTCAACTGTCGAACCTGCCGGTCTAGAATGGCCACCGGCTCCTCCTCGTAAGATAGATCATTGTCCAATTGGACAATACTGAAGTCTAACACATGTGTGGGATCGCCGTGGTATCTCCGAAGCATAGATACGTGAAAAACCGGATGCACGGCTGATAAGCTAGGCGGCAAAGCTAATCTGTAAGCCACCCCTCCCACTCCGTCTAGAATCTCAAATGGGCCAATATACCTAGGGCTGAGCTTGCCCTTCTTCCCAAACCTCATCACGCCCTTCATAGGCGACACCCGGAGCAATACTCGTTCACCAACCATGAAATCTACATCTCGAACCTTACGATCCGCATAAGTCTTTTGCCTAGACTGAGCTGAACGCAATCTCTCCTGAATAGTCTTGACCTTATCCAAGGCCTCTTGAACTAAGTCTGTTCCTAACAACCGAGCCTCTCCCGGTTCAAACCATCCAACTGGTGATCGACATCGCCTACCATACAACGCCTCATACGGAGCCATCTGGATGCTAGACTGGTAACTGTTATTGTAGGCGAACTCTGCTAATGGCAGAAACCGGTCCCACGAGCCTCCGAAATCAATAATACAGGCTCGAAGCATGTCCTCTAGAATCTGAATAGTCCTCTCGGACTGGCCATCCGTCCGAGGATGAAATGCTGTACTCAACTGAACCTGGGTGCCTAACTCCTGCTGGACCGCTCTCCAGAACCGCGAGGTAAACTGCGTACCCCGATCAGAGATAATAGATACTGGCACTCCACGGAGACGAACAATCTCCCTAATGTAAACCTCCGCTAACCTCTCCGACGAGTAGGAGACAGATACTGGAATAAAGTGTGCTGATTTGGTCAGCCTATCAACAATGACCCAAATAGCATCAAATTTCCTCCGAGTCAAAGGAACTCCAGTAACGAAGTCCATAGTGATCCGCTCCCATTTCCACTCGGGAATTTCAATCCTCTGGAATACACCACCAGGTCTCTGGTGCTCATATTTCACCTGTTGACAATTTAGACACCGAGCGACATACGCAACGATATCTTTCTTCATTCTGCGCCACCAATAGTGCTGCCGTAAGTCCTGGTACATCTTCGCGGCGCCTGGGTGAATAGAATACCGCGAACTGTGGGCCTCTGCTAAGATCAACTCTCGAATTCCTTCGACATTGGGCACACAAACTCGACCCTGCAATTTCAATACCCCATCATCATCTAGATTTACCTGTGTGGCACCTCCCCGCTGTACCGTATCTCTCAACTCACGCAAATGAGGATCATCAAATTGCCTCTCACGGATACGCTCTAATAAAGAAGAACGAGCGACCGTGTAGGCTAACACCCTGCTAGGCTCAGAAATGTCTAATCTCACGAACCGGTTGGCTAAGGCCTGGACATCTAGAGCTAATGGTCTCCGATTGACCGGAATATATGCAAGACTACCCATGCTGGCATACTTTCTACTCAATGCATCGGCCACCACATTGGCCTTACCCGGGTGATATAATATAGTAACATCATAGTCTTTTAGCAACTCTAACCATCTCCGCTGTCGTAGATTCAACTCCTTCTGTTTGAACAAGTATTGTAGGCTTTTGTGATCAGTGTACACCTCACATGTCACACCATATAGATAATGCCTCCAGATCTTTAAGGCATGAACCACTGCTGCTAACTCAAGATCATGAACTGGATAATTCTTCTCATGTATCTTTAACCGCCTCGAAGCATAAGCGATAACCTTACCATCCTGCATCAATACCGCTCCAAGCCCTGTACGAGATACGTCACAATAAACTGTATAAGGCCCTGCACCTGTAGGTAGTACCAACACTAGTGCGGTGGTCAAGCCTGTCTTGAGCTTCTGAAAGCTCGCCTCACACTCCTCTGACCACAGAAACTGGACACCCTTCTGGGTCAACCTGGTCATCGGGGCTGCAATAGAAGAAAACCCCTCTACAAAACGACGGTAGTAACCTGCTAATCCCAAGAAACTCCGTATCTCGGTCACTGAAGCTGGTCGAGGCCAATTCTGGACTGCCTCAATCTTCTTTGGGTCTACCTGAATACCTTCCACTGATACAATGTGACCCAGAAATGCTACCGAACTCACCCAGAACTCACATTTAGAAAATTTGGCATATAGCTGGTTATCTTTCAGAGTCTGAAGAACCACTCTGAGGTGCTCGTGCTCTTCCTGGCTGCGGGAGTACACCAGGATGTCATCTATAAAGACTATCACGAACAGATCTAAGTAAGGCCTGAATACCCGATTCATCAACTCCATGAATGCTGCCGGGGCATTGGTCAACCCGAAGGACATGACCAAGAACTCATAATGCCCATATCTAGAGCGAAAGGCTCTGTCTTAGGAATGTCAGCCGCCCTGATCTTCAGCTGATGGTAGCCTGACCTCAAGTCTATCTTAGAGAATACCCTCGCTCCCTGGAGCTGGTCAAACAAATCATCAATCCGCGGCAGTGGATATTTATTTTTGATAGTCACCTTGTTTAACTGCCGGTAATCAATACACATCCGCATCGAGCCATCCTTCTTCTTTACAAATAACACAGGTGCTCCCGAGGGGGAAACACTGGGCCTGATAAAGCCCTTCTCAAGAAGGTCCTGCGACTGATCTTTCAACTCTTTTAGTTCCGGCGGGGCCATACGATAGGGTGGAATAGAGATGGGTTGAGTGCCCGGTGCCAAATCAATACAGAAATCAATATCCCTGTCGGGTGGCATGCCCGGCAGGTCTGAAGGAAAAACCTCAGGAAACTCCCGTGCAATAGGGATCGACTCAATGGAAGGAACTTCTGCGCTGGAATCACGAACATAAGCCAAATAAGCTAGACACCCTTCTCGACCATACGTCGAGCCTTAACATAAGAAATAACAGTGCGAACGGAGTGGCTTGAGGTACCCTTCCACTCTAATCGGGGTGATTATGGCAAGGCTAAGGTGACAGTCTTAGCATGACAATCAAGAATAGCATGGTATGGGGACAACCAATCCATCCCCAATATGACATCAAAATCTACCATATCCAAAAGCAACAGATCCACACGGGTCTCAAGACCCCCAAATATAACTACGCACGAACGATGCACTCGATCGACTACAATGGAGTCACCCACTGGTGTAGCCACATAAACTGGAATATCCAGAGCATAGCTGGGCACGGCCAAATACGGTGCGAAGTAGGAAGACACATAGGAATATGTAGATCCGGGGTCAAATAATACTGAAGCACCTCTGCCACACACAAGAATAGTACCTGTAATCACAGCATCTGATGCCTCTGCCTCTGGCCTGGCTGGTAAAGCATTGAAACGGGGATCTGCGCCTCCCCTCTGAGCTGCGTCTCTAGGACGACCATCAACTGGCTGACCTCTACCGCTGGCTGGACGGTCTCTACCTCTACGGTCTCGACCTCCACCTCTAAAATCTCTACCCCCGCCTCTGGTTGGCTGGGCAGGCTGAGGGTCGGCTGGGGCTCGAATCATAGGACGAGGACCTCGCCGCCGAGAGTTGCCCGCCGCTATAGGGCAATTCCCGATAAAATGACTCGGGTCACCACAACCGTGGCAACTCTTGGACCGATAGGGCTGCCGGCCCCGACGACCCGAATGGCCTCCACGAACACTCGAAGAGGCCGAGCATTAATAGGATACCGGTCCGAATAATGCCCCCGAGAACCACGATCACCCGATCCACCCTGTGAAGCCCGAAGGGCGGAATGAAAAGGCTTGGAGGACTGGCCTCTATCAAAGGATTCTCTGCTACCGGAGGAAGAACCACCAAACCTGCCTGAATGACGAGGCCTCTTATCCGAAGAATAACCGCCTCCCCTAGCAAGAGCCATCTCAACTCTGCGTGCTGCATTGGCTGCCTCCTGAAATGATATGTCACTCCCCACGCCCATAGCCATCTGGAGTCTAATCGGCTGATTGAGCCCATCTATAAATCTGCGGACCCTCTCCCGCTCCGTGGGAAGTATCACCACTGCATGACGAGCCAAGTCAATAAATCTCGTCTCATACCGTGTAACTGTCATAGTGCCCTGATGGAGGCGCTCAAACTGCCTCCGAAGTACATCCCTCTGAGTAGCAGGGAGAAACTTCTCCATAAATAGTTCCGCAAACTGGTCCCATGATAAAGCTGGGGACCCTGCTGGTCGAGTCAAGCAATAATCTCTCCACCAAGTCTTGGCGGATCCTGCAAGTCTGAAGGTACAGAAATCAACTCCGTTTGTCTCCACGATCCCCATAGTCTTGAGAATCTCATGGCAACTGAATAAGAAGTCCTGAGGATCCTCTGATGCGGCTCCACTGAATGTAGTGGTAAATAGCTTGGAGAACCGATCAAGCCTCCATAACGAATCGGAAGTCATGGCCGCTCCATCGCCGGCATGAGTTGTGGTACCTGACTGAGTGGCCACAGCTGGCTGAATTACTGGTGCCTGAGGCTGAGGAGCTACTGGCTCCGGAGTATGAGCAATAGGAGTCTGGGCCCCTCCTCCAGCCTGAGAAGTGGCTGGGGCAACTGATAATAAACCCGCTCTGGCAATGCTATCCATAAATCCCGCTATTCTGACCAAAGCATCCCGGAGATCCGGGGTAATCAAAGCCTCTCCCGGGACCTGAGCTGGGCCCACTGGAGCTGCTGGAACCGGAACCTCCTCTTCAATCTCAATATGAGGCTCCACCTCTGGGGTAGCTGCCTGAGGCTGAGCTCTACCCCTACCACGGCCTCTGATACGGCCTCGGCCCCTGCCCCTCACGGGAGCTGCCTGGGGCTCAGGCTGCTGATCAGCGGATGAAGAAGTATGTGTCCTCACCATCTGCGAAAGGACAGAGTAGAAATTCAATCATTATTTGAGGAACAAGTCGCACGACAAGAAGGAACAAATGAGAGACTCTTTCCTAACTCAATAAACTCTGGAGGACAAGTACGGACGTCTCCGTACCTACCCCTCAAACTCTACTAAGCTTGTTCGTGAGTGGTGAGACCTATGTAACCTAGAGCTCTAATACCAACTTGTCACAACCCGGATTTTTCCCCCAACATCGGGATCGTGATGGCGCCTACTCGTGGTAGCTAGGCAAGCCACCGTATTCATACTATCCTGTTTTTAACACAATTTTAATTAAATAAATGCGGAATACTTTATCGAAATGGAAATAACTAATTACAAAGTGAAAATCATACTGAAATCCTCTACCCAAGACGTGGAGTCACCAACTCACAAACTACTATGGAATACTACACATAAAAGTCTGAAGGAAATATAACATAATTCTGTTTGTCTCGGAACAAAGAGACTACAGCTAATAACATAAATAAAGAAAGAGACGCCGGGCCTACCTCGGTCTCAAATGTGATCAACTCCCACGCAATCTATTTACTGCTGCTGCTGCTCCCGATCGTAACCTGGACCTGTGCAAAAACGCACAGAAGTGTAATATCAGCACAACCGACCCCATGTGCTGGTAAGTGCCTGGCCTATCCCGGCGAAGTAGTGACAAGCCTAGGACCAGACACCCACATAAACCTGTGCAATTCAATATATATATGTGTACCACAAAATAACAAGAAATAATCAAGTATTAACACAATAAGGAATATCTTAAAGAATTCAACAATTAACCACAGTTAATAATTTCACAAGGAAAAACAAAGTGTAATGTAAACACAAGTAATATCAATTCAAGAAATAGCAAACAGTTGCACGGCATCACCCTTCGTGCTTTTACTCTCATCCTCACATTCATAGTACGGCATGATCCTTCGTACGTGGTTCAATAATAGGGCATGGCATGATCCTTCGTGCATAAATAAATAAACATGGCACGGCATCACCCTTCGTGCATTATCACTCTTCCTCACTCAAATAACAATCAAATAAGTTCACAAGGAAAACAAGATATAATGGAAACACAAGTAATATCAAGTCAAGGAATGGCAAATAGTTGCACGGCATTACCCAAATAAAATATAATGGAAAAACAAGTAATAACAAGTCAAGGAATAGCAAACAATTGCACGGCATCACCCTTCGTGCTTTTACTCTCATCCTCACCAAATAAACAAATAAAGTACACGGCATCACCCTTCGTGCTTTTACTCTCATCCTCACATCCATAGTACGGCATGATCCTTCGTACATGGTTCAATAACAAGGCACGGCATGATCGTTCGTGCATAATAAAATAATAAACATGGCACGGCATTAACCTTCGTGCATTATCACTCTTCCTCACCCAAATAACAATCACAGTTAAGGGTAAAGAAAGAAACAGTAATTTATAATCCGTCCCATCAAGGGCAATCAATAATAATCTTCACGACAAGTCCCAACAAGGGAGAACAATGACGATTCGTCTGTAATATATATCTCAAAATAATTATTTTCCAACGACTCACGGTCATACTAGACGCCAGTGTATGGATGCTCGCCACCACAGCCCATACACCGCACTCGATCACATAACACATAACACATAATCCTATTCCTCAAGCTAGGATAGAACAAACACTTACCTCGAATGCTTATGAACAATCCAATCCGTGGAAATGTCTTTTCTTTCAATTTGGCTCCAATCCAACCGTATCTATACACAATTGATTTGATATCATCAATTCTACTCCACAAACTAATTCTTAATACCAAATACAACTTTTACAACATTCTGCCCGGAATAGTGAATTTCAACCCCGGGCCCACATGGTCGGAATTCGGGGTTAGGACCAAAATCCGGTTACCCATCCCCCACGAGTTCATGTATATAATTTGTTTCAAAATCGGACCTCAATTCGAGGTCCAATTCCCAATTTATGAAAAACCCTATTTTCTAACAAAAACAAGAATTTTACCATGAAAATCATTGATTTCTTATGAAAAACATGTTTAATGATGTTAGGAATTGAAAGAATTAAGTAAAAAGTGACTTACAATCGTTTTGATGAAGAAGAAATCCTTGAAGAGTCGCAAATGGGTGTTTTGGTTTTGTGAAAAATGAAGAAATGACTGAAATTCGTGTTTTTCAGGTCTCTGTGTTCGCATTTGCGAACATGGGTTCGCAATTGCGAACCCCGACCAATTTCCGGAGTTTGAAAAATAAGCTAAGGGTGGGAAGTTCGCATTTGCGAACATTTGTTCGCATTTGCGAACATCTCGCATTTGCGATGCTGTATAAGGCAGTGTTCGCATTTGCGAACAATGGTTCGCATTTGCGAACCAAGGCGGTTTTGGGAAACGTTCGCATTTGCGAACTATTGTTCGCATTTGCGAACATAGGCAGCACTGGGGACCTTCGCAAATGCGAACAATTGTTCGCATTTGCGAACAAGGCTGGCTTCGCATTTGCGATCAAGGTTCGCATTTGCGAGCCTTGCCTTACACTGTCCCCTTCGCAATTGCGAGAAATTCTTCGCAATTGCGAAGCCAACAGCTGGGTGAAAAAACCAGCAGTTCAAAATTCAGATTTTCATCCAACGGCCTATCAAATCTTTACCCGAGCCCCCCCGGCTCCAAACCAAACATGTACACAACCTCAAAAACACATTATGGACTTGTTCGTGCGATCATATCGCCAATATCACTTCGTTTTAATCAAATCGAGCCTCAAACTCATGATTTTCATAGTTTTGATTTTCAAAACTTCTTAACTTGGAACTCAAGGTCCAAAACCTCTTAAACGACATCCAAATGTCACCAAACTTTACAGAAATCACATATATAATATTTAAGACTTGTACCGGGCGTCGGAACCAAAATACGAGCCCGATACCAAGGTCTATTAATTTATTTCCTTTAATAATTGCATCAAAAACAATTTCACATAAAAATTCATAACTTGGGCTCTAGGCCTCAGAATTCGACTCCGGACACATGTCCAAGTCCCATATTTTCCTACGGACCTCTCGGGACCATCCAATCTCGAGTCCGGATCCGTTTACCAAAAATGTTGACCGAAGTCAACCATATCAATATTAATATCATTTTTATCCAAATTTCTCATAGAATTCATATTTTCTATCACAAAATCTTTCCGGCTACATGCTCGGATCGTGCACGTAAATCGAGGCAACATAGAATGAGGTTTTCAAGGCCTCGGAAGCTCGAAATTATTAATAAAATAAGTGATGACCCTTTGGGTCGTAAATCCGGTGACCGGAGTTTCAAGAACAGGGGGATTTTGGAGTTTCTTTTGGGGTTTCAGGGTTGTTGGGAGGCTGGGAGTGGCCGGAGATGGCCATGGAAGTCGGCCAATCTCCATGGCCGGTGAAGAGAAGAAGAAAGCAGATGAAGATAATGAAAGGCGGCTAGGGTTTGTGAAGATTGGAAATGGGTGGTCTCTGAAGAGACCAGCCTTATATACCTTCAACTGTTCAATTAATCCTGGACTTTGGATCATCTTTGATCAACGGCCAGGATCCAATGTCCTCAAACGATGGCGTTCAGTTTTAAATGGAGACGGATTGATCTCCGTTAGATCTTTATAGATAGACGGCCCTGATTGACTTATTTAAACTGCGTAGTTTGAGTTAATCTCAGAGATTCGAAATGGTCTGTCTGATTAAATACATGGACGATCAGGATTGAGTATTATATAATAATTGGACCAGATATTTTAAATCCTCTGGGCTGATATGTTTTTGGGCCTAGTCATTTGGCCCAGTTTTTTGTAGTTTTTGTGCATTTCATGTATTTTAATTATTTTTGTGTATTTTCTTGTTGTATTTTATTTTCTATTTTTATATACTTTATCAATTATTCAAATTCTTTTAATTTCCTATTTTCTCTAATTTTTTGATATTTTTTGATATTTGTTTGCTATTTTTCTTTAATTTCCGATATTATTTGTATTTTTGCTAATTTTTCTTTTACTTCCTTTATTTTGTGACATTTTATACTTAACCTATTTTTTAATTTTCTAATTTTCATTTCTAATTGTTCAAAAACACAAATACACTTTGTTTCAATCAAGACATGTAATTGCAAACAAAAATATTATTTATTTTAATTTTTGGAATTTTATTGCTTAGGGCAAAACTCACGTACTCACACCCCTCATTCTCATTACCTAATAACCAAGCCATTTATAGGTTATGAACTCCATTAACTGAAATTTTATAAACACAACAATAGTAATTTCCATTAGAAACTTCATTCACCATCATAAAAGTATTCCAATTTTTATACCACATTGCCATACATCAAAATTTATCTTTTAAATTACCATGCCCGACACTACCCACGACCTATCTACGGAGCCTCTAAATACAATTGAAGAATAATATAAAAATGCCTGCCACAAGGCACCCGCTATACCTTATACACATCAAATAAGTTCCCAAAACAGAAAGTGGCATGAGCCACATAGGGACCCGAATCGAAAGGGGCTCGCCGAATCAACTGACAGAAAGTGATAAGGAGCTACGGTCGGTGGACTGGAGTACCTGCTATGGATCCACCAACAATCATAACACGAATGTAGCACCCCCGGCAAAAGGCACGTCAGTACATTTGAATTGTACTGGTATGTATGAACAAACTTTGTCCCAAGTAAACTCAAGCCATAGACGAGTAAGTCACGGTAATAGAAACAACCAACAAATACGTAAAGGAATAACAAGACAAGCCAAACAAATTTTCAACACTTAACTTTGTTTCAAGTAGTCCTCAACCCATATACAAGTAGAAAACAACAACGAAAGCAACAACCATATACACACAGAAAGTACAATCAAGTCAAACAAAGGGATAATCAGTGCCCCACAGGTTACAAACTCTCCTGCTGTCTCCTTTCACAATTTCACACCAATGATTTCACAATTGTATTCATATCAATTTCAATGGCGATTTCGATCGCTGTCCGCCCTTATTACCTCGACCACCCTTATTACCTCGGCCACCTTATCACCCCAACCCACACTTTATTAATTAGTGTTGCGGCGTGCAACTCGATACCACAGTACAGTTTCAAATCACAACAATCACAATAATCACAACAACAATCATAAACACTTCACAAAAATCACAAACAAGGTCAATAAGCAACTTACAAATTCGTTCATGTTTCCACATACTCTTCAAGACACTACCACAATAATGTTACAAGTGTTTCCATAGCCAATAGTACCAATCCCATTATGTTCAACAGTTCAAAAGCAATTTAAAGTCATTTCATTAATTTCCCACAAGAAGCCAAATATGTCATTACCACCATTGTTCCCAATTTCATTATTTACCATTTCCCTTTTTATCCTTCGTTTCTCAATTAATACCACATAACACATAATCAAAACCAATCAAATACCCAAAAACCCAATCATAATAGTTTCATAACAATCCACATAGCTATCACATACCAAACAATTTGTACACCGAACAAGGCGATTTCACAATGATTAAAGTTAGCCATACATACCTCGATTGACCTTTCCTTAAGTTACTATTGTCACATCTCCCTTTTTACTTCTTTTTTAGATAAAGTATACCCCTCTATTTACTAATTCACCCCAAGAAGGGATATAATAATAACAACAGGGAAGGAGTTTTTACACTTTAAGGACAATCGGAACGGGATTTATTTAAATTTCAGAGTCGCCACTTGGGAAGATAGTGGTGTCCCAAGTCACCGGTTTAATCCCAAATCCGAGAAAATTATGACTGTGTTTTAACAATCTGCAAAACTAGAAATCCGGATAAGGAATTCAATTAATCCGGGAGAAGGTGTTAGGCTGTCCCAGATTCCGTGGTTCTAGCACGGTCGCTCAACTGCTGTATTTGTCTTATTTGATTTCTTTATATGCTTATTACAAATGTTAATGTCCCGCTTTGTTATTTTCTAAAGACTTGCAACATCACAAAAACGCATTCCGAGTCACACCGCAACTAGTACGCTTGTGACTTTAGTGCATTTTAGCTTTGCCAAGATTTAAGATTTGAGTCACATAAATGTGCACTCGTATTAAGAATGTATATTTTAATCACACCTATTATGTCTACGTCTTATTAACTTTAGGAAAGACCATGAAATTTGCTAAACCGTCCTTCCGAGTATAACACTTTATATTGAAATCTATTTGGGGGCCCGTATATTTTCATCTTGAAGACGAGGCCCGTCCCTTATTTTTAATGTTTTCCTAGGTTTCTAGATTTTCTATTTTTATTTTTTCCTCAAGGTATATATATATATATATATATATATATATATATATATATATATATATATATATATATATATATATATATATATATATATATATAATGTTTCAAATTTTGTGTCATTATTCGTATTATCTTTTAATGGGATTCATGCCCTTTTTATATGCCATTGAGCCTGGAATACAGGCAAGCATCGTATTATTGTGCCCAAGTGCAGCTGGTTAAATCTTATTCCAGCTATCATTCTTTCTCTAATCTAAGGCATTAATGCCAAATTAATTATTCTTGGGCCTGTATTCGCAGTGAGGCCCAAGTCATTAGAGTCTAAAACGGGATTGAAATAAATCAACATTGGAACCACAATACTATGAATAAATCAATTAACTATTTGTGAATAAGGGAATATAAATACATCTGATCTGTGCTGTTTTTGGTATTGTCAATTAACTAAGATGTCAACATTAATTTGTTTAACTGGTCCCTATTTAATTACCGGAATAATAGAATAGGAATATACTAACTATTTATCAATTGAGTTGCAATTTACAGAATCAATATTGCTCTCATTAAACTAAAACATATATTATTAGTCATGCTTAGATTATCACTTGTTATAATAACACAATCAAGTCACCATGTCATAACATACTAATACGAATTCTACAGCTTACAAAATTTAGCAGTGATGTAATAATTATGATTTCTGATCCTAATACTCACACTTTTCAACTTATTTAATGCTGATCCAGAATTTAACTGATAAAAACGTCTAAGTAAATTATTACATACATAATAATTATAAATCTAAGTGTATTAGCTATATTTACTCGATTTTAATTTTTGAATTTAGATGATAGTTATATCTATTGATTGATTTACGTTTAGCTACTTTATTGCTTACTCTTCTCTAATCTAAGTCAGATCCACAGATTTATTAATTATTACAACCATTCCTAATGAATTACACAGGAATCTACAAATTAACTACAACTATGATACCTAAATATGCACTCTTTTCCAAGTTATGCACACTAAATAGGCACATCTAATTGGGAGCTCTACCAATTAACTACAACAAGAACAAAGTCGAACAAATAGAAATCTATCTAACAATTTGTATTCACATAAATAAGAAGTTCATCACCCAATAGGTTCCATCAAAACCTTAGAAAATGAATTAGCTACTCATAATCAAAGAAACAGGAATAATAATTGAATTCATAATCAAAGAATTAATATAAAAGAAAGAAATACGTTGAGAGAGTTCTCCCTTACTAATAATCTTGCAAAAGTAGTCAAAAATACAATGCTTGCCTCTTTTGGGCAGACAAGAGGTTTTTATAGAGGGTTTAGGGCTTCAAAATTGAGTTTGTACAAAATTAGGACTAAACGTTGTGGCGCCTTCCGCGATTCGTCCGCGGTATTGGACGAACCGTGACCAGAACAGTTCTCTTAATCTTTGTGAGGTTCCACGAGCTTGTTTTTCCGTGGTTCATCCGCGATGGCGAGAGAACCGCAGATGAACAGTGATCGAGACTTCTTCTTCAATTTTTCAAGCTAACTTCACTTCAACTCTTCACATGGCCTTTTTACCATCTTGTGACTCAAAAATAGCTCCTTTAGTATCCAATAGCTCATGTGTACCTATAACACACCAATAAATACTAATAAAAGCATTTTGTCATCATAAACAATATCAATTCAACAAAAAAATGTGATTATTTAGGGCATAAATATAGTCAAATCCACCTATTATCAGCATGGTTTATGCCATGATCAGTATAGCTGTTCTTGGATTTCTTGTTTGTGCTCGTCATATGTTTATTGTGGGCTTAGACGTTGATACCCGTGCCTACTTCACCGCAGCTACCAAGATCATAGTTGTCCCCATTAGAATCAAAATCTTTAGTTGGATCGCTACCATGTGGGGGGGGGGGTTCGATACAATACAAAACACCCAAGTTATTTGTTGTAGTGTTCGTCTTTTTGTTCACCATAGGAGGACTCAGTGAAATAGTTCTGGCTAATTCTGGGCAAGCGATTACTCTACGTGATACATATTATGTGGTTGCACATTTCCATTATGTACTTTCTATAGGAGCCATTTTTGCTTTATTTGAAGGATTTCACTATTGGATAGGTAAAATCTTTAGTCGGACATACCCTGAAGCTTTAGGTCAAATCCATTTTTGGATCAATTTTTTCGGGGTTAATATGACCTTCTTTCCTATGCATTTCTTAGGGCTTTTGGGTATGCCACGTCGCATTCCAGATTATCCAGATGCTTACACTCGATGGAATGCCCTTAGCAGTTTTGGCTCTTATATATCCGTAGATAGGATTTGTCGTTCTTCGTGGTGGTAACAATCACTTCAAGCAGTGGAAAGAACAAAAGATGTGCTCCAAGTCCTTGGGCTGTTCAACAGAATCCAACAACACCGGAATGGATTGTACAAAGTCCTCCAGCTTTTCATACTTTTGGAGAACTTCCAGCTATCAAGGAGACGAAAAGCTATGTGAAGTAAACGAAGAAAAGGTCGCCGATTACTACTAAGAACCTAACTGAACTTTTCAAAATATGGGTTAAAAAACCACTTGTGTAGGTCAGGGTTGAGAATTAGGGGGCCGCGCCCTACCCCGTCGGCTTAAGCCTCGCTATGAGAACTGACGCTTTCTAACTCTCTATGAGGAGTGAAAGCTACTTGACTCTAAGGAGAAGAGCTCCGCCCCTACTTCAATTAAAGCCCGCCCCCCTTTTTTCCTTCTAAAGCCCCTCGCTCCACTCATTTTTGAACTTTTAATCAGACCTGGCTGAACTTTCCATGACATAGATCAAAGGGTCGTTCATTAGCCCTACTAGTCAAATGTAGGAAAAAGAGGGATGGATTTCGACCTTTATTTTTTAGGTCTCAGGCTAGCTTTTGACTTATATGGCGCAATGGCTTAGCTCATCAAACAAGTGCACCAATAGAGGTGGATGGTATCATATTCTCTTATAAGAGAGGCACGCCTGCTTTTAGCTCGTAGTTTCACTCTTGCTTTTGCCTTACCTTCTATTATATTAGTAAAGGGATAGTTTTCTTACTTTCTCTCGATCCCTTCAATGCCTATAATTTGAGAGATAAGTGGAAAGCCCTCTCTCGAATTCGAAGATGTAACACAAATAATGACTCTCTTCGCCGAGATGTCAGCAGGTTAGGCAGCTCTAAGGTTTTTTATATTCGGTGGAAGGTAGGGTGAAACTTTTACCCAACCAAGTGAAACTAAGGGTCTAAAACAGTTCACGATCTGATATACGGGGTGTTAAACCTCGAAGGACAGCTAAGAATGTCCATTAAAAGGAGCGACGGGGTCATTTTTCAAGCACGAATAAAACGATCTAAATGGGTTTTGCAACCTTGAGAGTTGGCCATATCTTTTTGATGAATGTGGTATCGAGGTTCGATTTATTTGGAAAAGAGGTCAATTTTAGGGGACACCATTCAAATGGTTTAATTGATGACTTCGCTTCGATCTCTTTGACTGAACCTAAAGGTGACTTCGATCATTAAACTTTAGCTTCTGAAGGAGGAATCATGTCACCTGGAATTTCAGAAAATGAATCCTTTTTTTTAGATCCTGGCCTTGGTAGAACTTGTCTTTGATTTGAATTTCGATTGAAAAGATGTTAGGCCGCTTCCTCATGTGCCTAAGAAGCCGAGGCAATCTCCATTGAAGCCAATTCAACATTTTCCTACTCAATCTTCATTATAGAAATAGCACTCGATCAAAGGTGAACATAAGCATGTTCAGTGGTAGAAACCTCTGTAATCGATCGATGGGAACCTCGAAGCTGTCTGGGGTAGGAGAAAACTCATATTAAGCACTGCCCCAACATCAACTAGTACAAGGAGGAGGCACGATAGCGAAGATCAATCCATCTCAATCTACTAAAAGCATTACCTTGGGCATGCCACCCAAAAAGATAGAAAGACCGCTCGCTCGAAGAAAACTCTTTTAGAGCCTGGTACCAGCTAAGCCCCCTTGACTCGGCAACAAGAGTCGGTTATGGAATATCCTTTTAGTCGGCTTTCTTGCTCTTAAGGACTTTCTAGACGGTAGGCTTTATAGTGGACCTGCCTTGCTGACAGCTAGGATATTACATATATAGTTGCACTTGCCTTCACTTTGAAACTCTATGACCCCTATTACAGTAAGGCATGCTCTCGAAACTAGATTCGCTCGTTCTTGTCTCCAATAATTAACCTATTCCAGAGTAGTCTGGTGATTAGCCTATCCCGCATTACTCGAAGCCTTCGTAAACGCATTGTCGGTTTCTATCATAGTGGAGGTTGCTGTGAGGAGATCCTTTTGCCAGTGAAGATTGCTTCCAATGATCGGGAAATGGAAAATACAAACAATATTGCTATATTTCCAACACTCCGGATAGGCGGAAGGATCTATGTCCATCCCCAACATCCTTTCAATCCACATTAGAAAATTTTGGCTTTCTCTACTGGGAGTCGTTAAAGGAGGAATGGGCATACGCTGGTTCGATAAGCCAAGGAAAAACAACCACCGCTTGGTTTTGACACTCAAGGTACCCGCCCTGCTAAAGAAGATCGATGCAAATGTTAGATTTCACCACCTCTATCTACCCAACTAGTACTATTTGATCTAAAAAAATCCAACCTGGAAACTTTCTCTCCCCTACAAAACCATCTATCCCAAGCCCCTTTACTAGGTTCGGCAAGCTTTGATGCCCCTACTCCCAAGAAGTTGCTAGTCGGGATCGTGGAACTATCACTCGAGAAGTAAGAAGCTGATCCTTGTTTGGTCATAAGGATAATAGTTCTTCTTAGGTCAGGGGTGGCCGGACCGGGGGTCACCCGCGATTGGTAATGGCACAACCAGAAGAGGAGTATGGGAGATAAGCTTAGGTGTTGGGTAGCGCAACGCATATGGTTTAGGTACAGATGCGACGAGGGGTGCTAACCCGGCCACCCAATCCAGCAGGTCAGGGGCAGGTCGGCCATAGGTTATTTACACGTCTTTTCATTGCATTCACTTAAAACAAGAAACAACGTATTATCCATTGCAGCACTTGCACTTGCATTTTGGTGTATTCTTCTTTCTTTCCTTGGTCTTTCGTTCCATCATATTCCTAATAACTTATCCAATTACAACGTATTAACCGCTAATGCACCTTCCTTTTATGAAATCTCAGGGACATGGCCTAATCATGAGGGTAGTATTTTATCATAGTGTCGGATCCTAAGTTTTTGTGGATTCCTTCTTTGTTACCGGTGTCGACCCCTAAGCCATAATGTCTCAAAACAAGGAGGCCACTGAGAAACTTTTTTTTATTCCTTTTTTTTATCCTTGTGAAGAACACCATTCTATCTCTCTCTCGTTATGAACAAAAAAGTGGGTCTACGCCCCAGTTGTACACTCCCTTCGTTCTACGAACCCTTGTTGATTATGAACTTCGTTCGCGAAGGAACCGGACTTTTGACGGGCCAGCCCCATTTTATGCGCCGCTTTACCCTGAAAGGAAAATGAGCTTTGCTCCTCTGGGCGCTAGGCGCTCCAGTGGTTTGCGAGAAGGAAAAAGGATGTTGCCTCTGGCATGAGATGATAAAGAGAGAGCTTCATCTATTGATGAACAGCGGATTGGCGGAGCTCTTGGCATTGCATTGTTTTTCTCTCGTTTCCTATCAGCGAGTTCCGACCCTTTTGTTCAAAATTTCTTCATTTGTACTGAACCGCTTGCAGAATCAAATCCTATTCCACAATATCCTATATTAGCTATACATCATCCTTGCATTTATGCCAGAGACGTCGCCAGTGCTATGGGCTTTGGCTTATGTAGATCAAAAATGCTGAATGGGATTGTGGCACTCCACTCGCTCCCAATGCGGAAGGATGCCGTCAAAAAGAATGGAACACTGTTTTGCTCTGTTGGATGTGTCGGATCCCGTATAACAAGCGAGCTCTTTAGCCTCAAATTCAAACATGTGGACGCAAAATGGTATCCTGCTTTATTGTTACGTAGCAATAGAAGCATGATTATGCTGCTTCGGCAACGCTGTTTTGCCTTCTCTTTGCTCTGGACAGGAGCGTTAGTGGACACGGGGAGGGAGTAGGCGAAGCGTGTCATTCGTAATGGAAAAAAAGATAACACTACTTCGCCTCTATGTTGGACCGTTGGCGCGAACACAGTGGTCTCTGACCAGGACCAAGAACTAATTCGAATTTGGATCTTGACATGTCGGTGGTTTTTAACCGTAGGCATTTTGCCAGGAAGTTGGTGGGATTATCATGAATTTGGTCGGGGTGGCTGGTGGTTTTGGGATCCCGTAGAATATTCTTCTTTTATGCCTGGGGTAATAGCCACAGCTCGTATTCATTCAGTAATTCTACCCCTTCTTCATTCTTGGACATCATTTCTTAATATTGTTACTTTTCCCTGCTATGTCTCAAGAACCTTTTCAATACGTTCCGGATTGCTAGCTCTCGTTCATAGTTTTGCTACAGATGATACACGAGGAAACTTTTTATGGCGGTTCTTCCTTCTAATGACCGGCATATCTATGATTCTTTTCTCCCAGATAAAGCAGCATGCATCAGTCCGTAGAACCTATAAAAAGGAGATGGTTGTGTCACGACCCAAACTGGAGGACCATGACTAGCACCCGACCATACTTGCCGAGCACCAACGTACATTTTATCTAACCTTCTTTATTATCTTTTATGGCTGACGAGACCAATATAAATGGTTGACATGGATCATGGACAACCAACAATAAAATATGATTGCATGAACCTACATAACATGGGATGACCAGACAATCAAGAAACTATATACATATGGTACAAGCTACCACGCTAAAATGAAAGACTATACAACAAAAACCTGCCGACAAGGCATACGAAACTATACATGAGTCGACACTTATCTATGAGCCTCTAAAGGAAAATAAGTGCTGCAACATAGCCGGAAGAGGGCCGCAGCATACCCATAATGTCTATAACAAAAATGCATACCAAGACCAAGGCAAGTCCGGAGAAGGGATCTCGCCAATCACCGCTGAACTGGACAACCTACTGTGATGGGGGAGCTGCACCTGCCTGTCTATCAGGACTTGCAGCACGACATGCAGTGTCCACAAACAAAAGGACGTCGGTACGAATAAAGTACTGAGTATGTAAGGCAGAGAACCATAAATACGAACAGTAATGTAAGCAGGGATAGAGAATATACAACCTATAACATCTGAGTACCTCTGAGGGCTACTGACATGAAATGCATGGTACATATGTATGAATACATAATCTTTTAAAACATACGCCTCTGTGGGCATCATCATCATCATATCATACCCGGCCGTAATAGGCTCGGTAAAAATATACCCGGCCATTATAAGGCTCGGTAGAATCGTACCCGGCCATGTGGAGCTCGGTAAAACCCCACAGCAAGAGCAAATAGAAACCCAGGCAGACTATAAGGCCCCGTAAAATTTTTGTGCATAAAACCTAGTAGCTGTGGTGTCATGGTCCGAATAATGTGTTAGGAATGCGTAGAATTCTTCGCGGCGAGCTTGCTCGCCGCGGTTCGGACCCTTGGTAATGATTTAAGTTTCAAAAATGTAGAGAAATAATTTTTCCGAAAAAGTGTCAAATGTGCGGTCAAGAATGCGACCGCAAACCTGACATGCGGACCGCATTCTGACCGCAAATCGTTCCAGAGAGTTGCCCAAATCCGTGTCAAATGTGCGGTCGATATGCGATCGCATGTCAATCTGCGGTGCACTTTTGCGACCGCAGAATCAACATGCGGTCCGCATAGTGACCGCATGTCTTAACAGAACCTGCGTAATTTTTTGAGCCATTCTACGGCCACTATGCGGACCGCATGTTGATTCTGCGGTCGCATAGTGACCGCATATTTGACCCCGGCCCAGATTTTTGTGACATTTTGACCCGATCTCTTCTTTAATATAACACACTTCTTCTTCATTTTATCATATCATCTCACCAAAATTAGAGAGAGAAGAGAGGGTTTTTAGAGAGAGAAGTTCTTCATCTTCAAAGATTGTTCCAACTACTTAATCCCAAGGGATTCTAGGGCAAGGATTCAACTTCCCCAATATTTTCAAGGTAAAAAAAAACCCTAACTATTTTCTTTGATTTTCAGTTTTAATTGGGTAAAGAGAGGTTTGCATATAATAGCTTTTGAAAATAGAATTTTTACACTCATGCATGATTATTGAACTTGATTTCTAGTAAAAAGAAGTGAGTAGAAGTAAGAGTCTTCAAGAACAAGGTTGGCAAGAGTAGGATATCTTGGGTAAGCATAAAGTAGGAAGTTAACGGAAGAAAACTCATCACCAGGTATGTATGGCTAATTTTGATTCTTGTGAAATCGCCTATATGTGTGAAGTTTGTTTGTTTCATGTTAAATTGACAAATTGTGTGAAATTCTTGATGTTGTTGTTGGATATTCAAAGTTTGTGGTTGAGTTATGAGTGATGTAAAATGAGAGTTTAATTTGGTAAAAAGAATTGTGAATAATGACTATGATGGCCTATATGGCACCTTGTGGAAAACAAACGAAACACTTGAGAATTGGTTTATTGTGGAAAGAGATGAAACACCTGAATTGTGGAAATATTGTAACATGGTTGTGATATTGAATTGAGAAGAAATTGAGAATATGAACCAATGTGTAAGTTGCTTATTTGAACTTGTTGAAATTGTGTGTAGTACCTTATCTGCTGTTTGAAATTGTTGTGTTTTCAGCTGTAAGGCGGGGTCGTGTCGCGCGCCGCGACGTGGTGAAATAAGGTGTGGGTTGGGGTGATAAGGGTGGCCGAGGTAATAAGGGTGGTCAGGGGCAATAAGGATGGAAAGCGATCGAAATCGCTATTGAAAATTGATACATAAATCAATAATGTGAAATTGTGAAAGGAGACAGCAGGAGAGTTTGCAACCTGTGGGGCACTGATTGCCCCTTTGTTTGACTACTTGTGCTTTATGTGATTGATTGGTTATTGTTAAATTGGTTGATTGTAGAAAGTGCTTTGTGTGAGAATTATTTGAAATGAGGAAAATGTGGAAACATGGTTGGGTGGCTTAATTAATTGTTGATGTAATTTAATGGCTTGAGTTTACTTGGGACAAAGTTTGTCCATACATACCAGTACAATTCAAGTGTACTGACGTCCCTTTTGCCGGGGGCGCTACATTCGTGTCATGATTGTAGGTGGATCGGTAGCAGGCACTTCAGCTCATCGGCAGTAGTATCCTTCTCCTTCCACTGCCCGTTTTGGTGAGCCCCTTTCTTCCTCGGGGCCTTGTGTGGTTCTTGCCACTTCTGTTTAGATTTCATTTTGGTTTTGTAAGGTATAGCCGGAGCCTTGTTACCGGCAAGTATTGTATTTCCCTTTTGTATCCTAGAGGCTCCGTAGACATGTAAACTGTGGGACTCCAGTCTTATGTATATATATGGTGTTATGTCGGGCGTTGTAAAAATTGAAATCTTGTTAATGAATCACTCGTATCGTTTTAATTGTTTAATGTGAAATCAATTATGATTAGTAATATATTTGGTTAATGAGAAACAGTCAACACAGGGGTAATGCGTGGCCACGTGGAGCTCGGTAAAACCCAACTGATCGGTGGTTGCACAACAGGTGCCGTACCCGGCCGACTATAGCGCGGCTCGGTAGAGTAAAATAGATACATATGTATAATGCATGGTCGACTCATGGAAACAGCTTGTAGACCTTTCGGAGTGACATAAGGTCGGTATCCAATGTACACCTTATTAGGACTAACTCTTCACTATGAACCTTATAGGAATTAGGAAGTACCAACAAGATTGATAACATAAGAATAAGAGAAGCAACATCAACATCAATCGTTCCATAAGAGGGGAAATGATGAAAGTGCTGCTTAGCTTCTAAGAATAGAGTATCTTTGGAAGCTCGTTCATTACATTATGTACAATCGGAGTAGTGCAATAGAAGTCAAGGGATAGCCACACATACGTTGTATATACTGCCACAACCTCAAGCTATGCAAACGTCACGACTCCTTAGTCTACAATAGGAGAAATGACACTATCGTTAACGTTTAAGCATCACAACTATTATGTACCAATCACAACCTATTTTGTGATGAAACGGACAGCACATCCCCTATATATATGACTTCAAACCATTCAAAACAATCACCAAACAGCCTAAACAACGTCAATAATAAACATATTGAGCCTCCCAAAACAGTCCACACACAACCTAATCACATCATACATATGACGGCCACTATAGTCGTATCAAACGACCCAAAAATATTACGAAGAACTAGCAGACCACAACCCAACATATATATGGTGTTTCTCAACACCCTGCCTCCTCCAAAACTCCCCAAAACAGTAATAAAAAACGCAGCCCAACAGCAACACAAAACAGTCCACAAAACAGTCCGCTACAAGTGAAAAACTTGAACTCACGGCTTCCGATCACCGTCCCGTGAGTTCTTACATGTATATAACGAATTACCATGAATTCACAGCAGAATAAATGTATGAAATATAGCAGTAAACTCACCTTAATTGTTGGATAACTCAGCGTTTAACTTGGTTCTTCAAACTCTAGTGTTTACCCCCAATTTGAACTTGAAAGAGAGGGAAAATCAATTAGGGTTTGTGGATAATTTTTGGGAGGAAGTTTGCAGGGTTTTAGGTCTGGTTATTTGTGAAATATAAAGAGGGATATATTGCAGAAGGTAAGCCTTTTAATGGGCTCCATTTCTGACCCGAAATTTCCTCTTTTGGGCCGACATTTAACCAAGTAGCTGACCCACCTACTTGTCACCTAGCAGCTTATGCAGTCTCACGAAAATGTCTATGTCTCTCTATTCCAATGTCGTATTGATAAACCGTTTAATGCGTTGGAAACTAGACTCATATATATTCAATTTGGTGGGTATATCACCCCGTAATTCCAAGTATATTGGGAGAAAGACTTAATAACATTTGACCTAAAGTTTAGGTAAAACTATGAACCTAAGTTGCAACAACTTTTGTCGACTTTTGTTTCATAACTCGTTTGACTTCAAGACTTATGATACGGATATTATATGATTCAAATACCTTAAATCATGACCTCCTAAGTATACTAAGCATCTTTAGGTTTACCCAAAAGTACGAGTTACAGCATCGTTGATTCGTTTAACTTCTAATACTTGTTAATCACCCTTATGCACCCTTGTATCACTTAAGATTAATCGGATTAACTTCTTATCATCTCAAAAAATATTCCTTCTTGGATTTGTGTTATCTAACTTATGGCATGAACTAAGGTGTGTGGATATGGGTTGTAACACCCTCGCCCCCTTAGGAACATTCGTCCTCGAATGTAAGGGTTTATGGGGAGTCCAAATCATCGTGGATTCTAGCGGAAATTTTTGGTCAATTTTCCCCTATAAAATGGTCACTAGCAAAATTTGCAAGCGGTGAAGCTCAAAGTATGGCCTCACAAGGCTACACAAAGCATTATGGACATGGACATTATTTACATATCACCACTTTGTATTAAGGAAGAGAGTTCTCAAGTTATTGCTTACCTCATAAAGCCATTTCACCTTTATAATGTATCTTGCGTTCCACCAACATCCTTGTTATCATCATTCTAGAATAGGTAAGGGTATTTAGACTTCATCTCTTCTTCCGCTTCCCATGTCATTTCTTTCATATTCTTGTTCCTCCACAATACTTTGACGGAAGCTACATCTTTTGTTCTCAGCTTGCGGACTTGTCGATCTAATATAGCCACTGGCACTTCTTCATATGATAGATCCTCTGTAACTTGAACATCTTTGATAGGGACAACTCGAGAAGGGTCTCCAATACATTTCCTCAACATAGATACATGGAATACCGGGTGGACAAATTCTAATTCGGATGGCAATTCTAACTCATAAGCAACTTGTCCAATTCGTTGAAGAATTTTATACGGACCGATATACCTTGGACTCGGCTTACCTTTCTTCCCAAAACGCATAACACCCTTCATTGGTGAGATCCTCAGGAAAACCCAATCACCAAACTCAAATTCTAGATCACGACGTCGGACATCGGAATAAGACTTTTGCCTGCTTTGTGCCGTCCTCAATCGTTACACTTTCACCTTCTCAATGGCTTGGTGAATCAAATCTGACCCATATAATTCTGTTTCACCGACTTCGAACCATCCAACTGGTCATCTACATCTCCTCCCATATAGTGCCTCATATGGGGCCATTTGAATACTGGAATGGTAGCTATTATTGTAGGAAAATTCTATGAGTGGAAGATGGTCATCCCAATTTCCCTTAAAATCTAGAACACATGCTCGTAGCATATCTTCCAATGTCCGAATGGTACGTTCAGCCTGTCCGTCAGTCTGCGGATGAAATGCAGTGCTGAGATTCACCTGTGTGCCTAAACCTTTCTGAAAAGACCTCCAAAAGTTAGCCGTAAATTGAGCTCCTCGATCCGATATAATAGATACCGGCACACCATGAAGCCTAACAATCTCCTTGATATACAACTTCGCATAATCTTCAGCCGAGTAAGTTGTCTTAACTGGCAAAAAATGAGCACATTTTGTAAGTCGATCAACTATCACCCAGATAGAGTCAAACTTATGATAAGATCGAGGTAATCCAATAACGAAGTCCATATTAATCAACCCCCATTTCCAGGTCGGAATCTCTATATTCTGAAGTAATCCACCGGGTTTCTGATGTTCTATCTTTACTTGTTGACAATTGGGACACTGGGCTACAAATTCTGCAATAGACTTTTTCATGTTATCCCACCAATACTGCTCCTTGACATCATGATACATCTTTGTTGAGGCAGGATGGATGGAATATCGGGATTGATGAATTTCATTCATAATCTTTACTCGCAACTCTACTACATTCGGCACACATAATCGGCCCTGGTATCTCAGTGCCCCATCTCCTCCGATCTCAAAAGCTGTAATTTTACACTGCTGAATGTTCTCTCTCAATCGTAGTAAGATAGGATCTTCATATTGCCGTGCTTTTACCTCGGCTACCAAAGATGATTCGGATGTATTCTGTACAGTAACACTTCCGTCATCAGAGTCTAACAATCTGATTCTCATATTGGCTAGCTGATGAAGCTCTTTAGTCAACCCCCATCTTCCTGCATCAATATGTACTAAGCTTCCCATTGACTTACGGCTGAGAGCATCTGCCACAACATTGGCTTTACCGGGATGATAAAATATCTCGACGTAGTAGTCTTTCAGTAATTCAAGCCACCTATGCTGCCTCAAATTCAACTCTTTCTGCTTGAAGATGTATTGTAGACTCTTGTGATCTGTGTAGATGTAAACATGGATGCCATATAAGTAGTGCCGCCATATCTTCAAAGCATATATTACTGCAGCCAATTCGAAATCATGGGTTGGATAATTCTTTTCATGCTTCTTCAATTGTCTTGATGCATATGAAATCACCTTCCCATGCTGCATCAACGCACACCCCAAACCTATACCTGAGGCATCACAATATACCACATATCCTTTTGTTCCTTCAGGGAGAGTGAGCACCGGTGCAGATGTCAATCGATCCTTCAGCTCCTGAAAACTACGTTCACAAGTGTTAGAACACTGAACTTGGTAGCTTTCTGTGTTAACTTAGTCAATGGTGCTGATATAGAGGAAAACCCTTCTATAAATCGCCTATAATATCCTGCTAGACCCAGGAAGCTACGAACTTCTAATGGTGTTGTAGGTCTCGGCCAATTCTTTACTGCATCAATCTTCTGAGTGTCGACACTAATACCCTCGTCAGATATCACATGGCCAAGGAATGCTACTGAGTTCAGCCAGAATTCACATTTGGCGAGCTTAGCATATAACTTACGATCCTGAAGCATCTGTAATACTATCCGCAAGTGGCTCGCATGTTCCTCCTCCGAACGAGAATACACCAGAATGTCATCAATGAATACAATCATGAACACATCAAGATAGGGCTTGAATACAGTATTCATGAGATCCATAAAAGCTGCTGGGGCATTTGTTAAGCCCGAACGACATCACCAAGAACTCAAAGTGTCCATATCTTGTCCGAAAGGCCGTCTTTGGAATATCCTTCTCCTTAACCCTCACCTGATGATACCATGAACGTAAGTCAATCTTGGAGAAATACTTGGCACCCTGGAGTTGGTCAAACAGGTCGTCAATTCTTGGAAGTGGAAACTTGTTCTTTATAGTAAACTTATTCAACTGCCGATAGTCGATACACATCCGTAATGACCCATCTTTCTTCCGCACGAATAGGACTAGCGCACCCCAAGGTGAAGTGCTAGGCCTAATGAAGCCCTTATCCAGCAAGTCCTTTAACTGCGCCTTCAACTCTCGTAGCTCTGCCGGGGCCATTCTATATGGAGGGATAGAGATCGGTTGAGTGTCAGGCAACACATCAATGCTAAACTCAATCTCCCTTTCGGGAGGAAGGCCTGGGAGTTCATTTGGGAAAACATCTGGAAATTCATTGACCACGGGGATAGATTGTAGAGTAGGGAGCTTCGCCTCTGCATCCCTAACGCGAACAAGATGATAAATGTAACCTTTTGAGATCATTTTCCTTGCCTTAAGATAGGAAATAAACCTACCTTTTCGATGTAGCAATGTTCCCCTTCCATTCAATGACGGGTTCACCGGGAAATTGAAACTTAACCATCTTCATACGACAATCAACATTTGCATAGCATGAGGCCAACCAGTCCATTCCCAGTATCACATCAAAATCAACCATTTCTAACTCAAATAAATTTGCCAAGGTTTGACGACTACAAATCATCACAATGCAACCTCTATATACCCTTCTAGCAATCACAGAATCTCCTATTGGAGTAGATACCGCAAGGGGTTTACTTATCAATTGAGGTTCAATGCCAAACTTATTAGCCACAAAGGGTGTAACATATGATAATGTAGATCCCGGATCAATCAACGCATATACATCATAAGAAAACACAGATAATATACCTGTAACAACATCTGGAGACGACTCGAGATCCTGTCGACCTACTAGAGCATATGTTCGATTTTGAGCACCACTCGAACTCGGCCTTGCACCTCTACCTCTACCACGACCTGTCGACTGCTGAAAACCCCGTGCTTGGAGGTCGAACTGATGAGGAAGAACCAGACACAGATCTAGTCGGCTGAGCCATACCATCACCTCCTCTGTTAGGACAATCCCTCATCATATGGCCAGGCTGTCCGCAAGAATAACACGCATCAGAACCTCGACGGCACAGTCCAAAGTGGGCCTTGCCGCACTGATCACAACGTGGTGTTGGGGGTTTCGTCTGACTAGTATCCCTGTGATGTTGCGATCCAGATGCCTGCGAACTCTGACCTGGACAAGAATAGGATCGATCATATCGAGGCCTCTGAAACTGTGGAGGAGCACTAGCTACAGATGGCGCCGAACTCCTCGAAGACTAGGGCCTGGCGCTGCCTCTGAAGTCATCAGAATACCTTGCAAATCTCGCCCTCTTATGTTGGCCCTATCGTGCTCCCTATCTGCCCTCTGCTGGCGCTTACGATCCTCTAAGGTCTGGGCATAAGCTTGAATACGGGAAATATCCATGCCTTCTACCAAGGAGGCTGTCATACACTCATTAATCGGATGGGGTCCCAACCCGTTCACGAACAAATGCACCCTATCACTCATCTCGGCCACCATATGGGGAGCATACCTTGCTAAAGAATCAAACCGCATACTATACTCTCGCACACTCAAATTACCTTGTCTAAGGTTCAAGAACTTATCACCTCTAGCTCGTCGTATCTCTATTGGCAAATAGTGACGAAGAAAGGCCTCAGAAAAATCCTTCCACACAGTTGGAGGAGCGTTCGGACCGTTGGATCTCTCCCAACTATCATACCAAAGAACCGCTAAATCCCGTAGCCGATAAGAAGCCAATTCTACCGCCTCTGTATCACTAACATGTATAACCCGTAGTGTACGATGAACCTGGTTAATAAAAGTCTGCGTATCCTCCTTGGGGTCTGATCCGGTAAACACTGGAGGGTCTAAATTAATAAAATCTCGAACTCTTGTACTAACTGGTTTATCAGCAGCACCTGTATTCTGCCTCTCAGCCTGAGCAGCCACCAAGCTAGTCAATAACTGCAAAGCACTCCGCATATCCTGGTCTGTAGTGCCAGACGGAGGAGCTGGAGGTGCTGGGTGCCACCTAATATCCTCCGGAGGAGACGGAGTAGATGAGGTATGAGACGACATCTCACTCTGAGCCTCACTTTGGCCTGCTCTGGCTTGGGGCACCTGACTTGTACCCTCTCCCGCAGCTGTATCAAGCCGTCTACTAATTGTTTGTTTCCTAGTCGAAGGCATCGCTGAAAGAAAACAAGGTGAATATTAGAGACGAACACTTACGACTCAACTCTATGCACGATCTAGATTCGGGAAGAAGGTAACAACCCTAGATGTCATGTAGCCTCCCGATTATAAATGTGGCGCGCTACACATCCATAATCAAGACTCTACTAGACATGGCTCATAGACAATCCCTAGGACAGACTTGCTCTGATACCAAGTTTGTCACGACCCAAACCGGAGGACCATGACTAGCACCCGACCATACTTGCCGAGCACCAACGTACATTTTATCTAACCTTCTTTATTATCTTTTAGGGCTGACGAGACCAATAAAAATGGTAGACATGGATCATGGACAACCAAGAATAAAATATGATTGCATGAACCTACATAACATGGGATGACCAGACAATCAAGAAACTATATACATATGGTACAAGATACCACGCTAAAATGAAAGACTATTATGGGGATGGATTGGCTCTATTCGTGCTTTGCAAAGCTTGACTGTCGGACGAGAGTTATGAGGCTCGAGTTCCCTAACGAGCCAGTCATTGAATGGAGAGAAAATGGTGTGGTGCCAAGAGGTAGGTTTATTTCCTACCTTAAGGCTTCGAAGATGATTAAGAAGGGGTGTATCTATCACCTGGTTCGGGTAACGGACACCACCTCGGAGGTGCCTACCCTCGAGTCCGTGCCAATTGTGAATGAATTTCCTGAAGTGTTTCCAGATGAGCTTCCAGGCATCCCGCCGGATAGGGAGATTGATTTCGGAATTGATGTATTGCCGGATACTCAGCCAATATCCATTCCACCTTACAGAATGGCGCCAGCAGAGTTAAGGGAGTTAAAGGAGCAGGTGAGGGATTTATTAGAGAAAGGGTTCATACGACCGAGTGTGTCGCCATGGGGTGCTCCGGTTCTCTTTGTCAGAAAGAAGGATGGGTCCCTTCGAATGTGTATTGATTATCGGCAGCTTAACAAAGTCACCATTAAGAATAAATATCCATTGCCTCGAGTGGATGATCCGTTTGACCAATTGCAGGGAGCGAGGTTCTTCTCAAAGATTGATTTACGGTCCGGGT
The DNA here is from genome assembly GCA_032618575.1 of Nicotiana noctiflora. Taxonomy (NCBI): domain Eukaryota; kingdom Viridiplantae; phylum Streptophyta; class Magnoliopsida; order Solanales; family Solanaceae; genus Nicotiana; species Nicotiana noctiflora. The sequence continues at coordinate 55,946 of JASVEL010008279.1, forward strand.
ACCACCAGTTGAAAATCAGGGAGCAGGATATTCCTAAAACCGCCTTCAGAACTCGTTATGGTCACTTTGAGTTTTTGGTTATGTCTTTTGGGCTAACCAATGCCCCAGCAGCTTTCATGGACCTTATGAATCGGGTTTTCAAGCCATTCCTAGATTCCTTTGTGATTGTATTCATTGACGATATTCTCATCTACTCTCGGAGCGGGGAAGATCATGCCGTTCACCTCAGAGCAGCATTGCAGACCCTTCTTCAGCATCAATTGTATGCCAAGTTCTCAAAATGTGAGTTTTGGTTGGAGTCCGTAGCTTTTCTAGGGCATGTTATTTCCAGTGAGGGAATTATGGTGGATCCTCAGAAGATTGCGGCAGTGAAAGATTGGCCTAGACCCACGACCCCGACAGAGATTCGTAGCTTCTGGTTTTGGCAGGGTACTATCGGAGGTTTGTAGAGGGATTCTCAACCCTCGCTTCCCCATTGACAAAACTGACGCAGAAAGCAGTGAAGTTCCAATGGTCCGATGCTTGTGAGAAAAGTTTCCAAGAATTGAAGTCAAGATTGACCTCGGCACCAGTATTGGCCTTGCCAGAAGGCACAGAGGGATTTGTGGTTTATTGTGATGCCTCCAGGGTTGGTTTGGGATGTGTATTGATGCAGCACGGAAAAGTCATATCTTACGCTTCCAGGCAACTCAAGAACCATGAGAAGAATTATGTGACGCATGATTTGGAACTTGCAGTTGTTGTGTTTGCCTTGAAAATATGGCGACACTATCTTTATGGGGTACATGTAGATGTGTTTTCAGACCACAAGAGCCTCCGGTATTTGTTCAAGCAGAAAGAGCTGAATCTGAGACAGCGGCGGTGGTTAGAACTACTCAAGGACTATGATATGGACATATTGTACCATCCAGGGAAGGCAAATGTGGTAGGCGACGCTCTTAGTCGAAAATCCATGGGTAGTTTGGCTCATTTGGGTGTAGATCAGAGACCCCTGGCTCGAGAGGTTTACCAATTAGCCAGTTTGGGGGTTCGTATCTCGGCGTCAGCCGAGGGGGATATCTTGGTGCATAATGGAGCAGAATCATCATTGGTCGCGGAAATCAAAGAAAAACAGTTCATGGATCCAGCATTTGTTCGGGTGAAGGAAGCAGTCATGAATGACAAGACCTCAGCATTTGTACTCAGCAGCGAAGATGGTGTATTGCGGTGTCAAGATAGGCTATGTATTCCGGATGTGGACGAGCTTCGGGAAAGAGTGATGGCAGAGGCTCATACTTCCAGGTATTCTGTGCACCCTGGTTCAACGAAAATGTATCACGATCTCAAGGAGATTTATTGGTGGAACAGTATGAAAAGGGATGTGGCAGGCTTTGTAGCTAAATGTCCGAACTGTCAACAAGTGAAGGCCGAGCATCAACGGCCTGGTGGATTAACTCAACTTATAGAAATACCAAGGTGGAAATGGGAGATGATCAATATGGATTTCGTGGTGGGGTTACCTCGCACTCGGCGTAAGTTTGACTCAATATGGGTGATAGTAGATCGACTCACCAAATCAGCTCACTTCCTGCCTGTCAAGTCCACTGATACTGCGAAGCAATATGCAAGATTGTACATCAAGGAGATAGTAAGGCTTCATGGCACTCCACTTTCTATTATCTCGGATCGCGGAGCTCAGTTCACAACTAACTTTTGGAAGAAGTTTCAGCAAGGTTTGGGAACTCAGGTGAATCTCAGCACAGCTTTCCATCCACAGACCGATGGACAGGCCGAGCGGACCATTCAGACGCTTGAAGATATGTTGCGGGCTTGTGTCTTAGATTTTAAAGGTAATTGGGATGAACACTTGCCACTGATAGAATTTGCTTACAATAACAGCTATCATGCTAGCATTCAAATGGACCCGTTTGAGGCATTGTACGGGAGAAGATGTAGATCGCCAATCGGGTGGTTTGAGGTAGGTAAAGCGGAATTGCTAGGGCCAGATATGGTGTACGAAGCTATGGAAAAAGTCAAGGTTATTCAGGAGAGGATGAAAACAGCACAGAGTCATCAAAAGTCCTATGCAGATGTTCGTCGAAGGGATTTGGAGTTTCAAGTTGATGATTGGGTGTTCTCGAGGGTATCTCCTATGAAGGGAGTCATGCGATTCGGAAAGAAAGGGAAATTGAGTCCTAGGTATGTCGGGCCATATCGGATCGTTCAAAGGATTGGTCAAGTTGCTTATAGGCTAGAGTTGCCTCCCGAGATGTCATCAGTGCACCCGGTATTCCACGTGTCCATGTTGAAGAAAGTGATTGGAGATCCATCCACCATCATGCCAGTCGAAGCTATAGAGGTTAATGAAGATTTGTCATATGAAGAAGTTCCAGTCGCCATTCTTGATAGGCAAGTCCGTAAGTTGAGAAATAAGGAAGTTGCCTCTGTTAAAGTATTGTGGCGAAGTCAAAAAGTTGAGGAGGCCACATGGGAAGCGGAAAAAGAGATGAAAGAAAAGTACCCCCATTTGTTTGATCAAGCCTAGAAGAAATTAGGTGACCCTCCTACTCTTAGTAACTGTCATCTTGTCTAAGTTGTTTCCCTCTTAGTATTAGTAAAGTCCCCTTCATTTTGTAATGAGTTAAATGTGTTGTTAACTTGGGTCACTTGAACCTTTCTTGATAAATGAAATCCTTATAAATATTTGGGTGTTAAATAAACAACTAATAGTAAGTTTAGATTGGTAATGGTTTGTTAAGTGTACATGGTGTGTTAAAATGGTTAAATAAGGTGAGAATTCAGTGAAGTGGTAGAATATGTGCATTCGTTGAGGTAAGAAAGTGTATACCAGTTGTGAAAGGTGTTGTATTTGTGTATTATTGTTTGGTAATGTGTTTCAGGGGCCCTCTGACAGGTGGATATGTCCATAATACAAAGGAAACTATGGCGAAATTTTTCTAAAATAAAAGAGTTAGTCAAAATTTTGATGGTTGCATATCATGTCTTTCAAAACCAACTCATTTATTTCAAAATCCTCATTCGAGGACGAATGATCTTAAGGGGGGGGAGGATGTAAGGCCCCGTAAAAATTTTGTGCATAAAACCTAGTGGCTGTGGTGTCATGGTCCGAATAATGTGTTAGGAATGCGTACCCTTGGTAGTGATTTAAGTTTCAAAAATGTAGAGAATTAATTTTTCCAAAAAATGTCAAATATGCGGTCAAGAATGCGACCGCAAACCTGACATGCGGACCGCATTCTTGCCGCAAAACGTTCCAGAGAGTTTCCCAAAAATCGTGTCAAAAGTGCGGTCGATATGCGATCACATGTCAAATCTGCGGTGCACTTTGCGACCGCAGATCAAGCATGCGGACCGCATTCTGGCCGCATTCCTTAACAGAACCTGTGTAAAATTTGGGGCAATTCTGCGGTCACTATGCGGACCGCATGTTGATTCTCCGGTCGCATAGTGCACCGCATAATTGACCCCGGCCCAGATTTTTGTAACATTTTGACCCGATCTCTTCTTTAATATAACACACTTCTTCTTCATTTTACCATATCATCTTACCAAAATTAGAGAGAGAAGAGAGGGTTTTTAGAGAGAGAAATCTTTCATCTTCAAGGATTGTTCCAACTATCTTAATTCCAATGGATCTTAGGGCGAGGATTCAACTTCCCCAATCTTTTCAAGGTAAAAACCCTAACTATTTTATTTGACTTTCAGTTTTAATTGGGTAAAGAGAGGTTTGGATATAATAGCTTTTGAAAATAGAATTTTTACACTCATGCATGATTATTGAACTTGATTTTTAGTAAAAGAAGTGAGTAGAAGTAAGAGTCTTCAAGAACAAGGTTGGCAAGAGTAAGATAGCTTGGGTAAGCATAAAGTAGGAAGAAAAAAGAAAACTCACCACCAGGTATGTATGGCTAATTTTGATTCTTGTAAAATCGCCCAAATGTGTGCGAATTGTTTTGGCATGTGTCAAATTGAGAAATTTTACGTAATTCTTTGATTTCCTTGTTGAGCATTTGATTGATGTTGAACTACGCGTGGTGTGGTATGAAATATGAATTGAAAGATAAAAAGGTAATCGAGTTTGGTAAAGAATTGGGAACAACCATTGTGATGGCATATTTGGCTTATTGTGGAAGGAATTTGAAACACCTTAATTGTGGTAAATTGTTGAACATGATTATGTGGGCATTTTCGATTTTGGAATACTTGTAACTTGGTTTTGATATTGACTTGAGAAGAAATTGAGAACATGAACCAATGTGTAAGTTGCTTATTTGAACTTGTTGAAATTGTGTGTAGTACCTTATCTGCTGTTTGAAATTGTTGTGTTTTCAACTGTAAGGCGGGGTCGTGTTGCGCGCCGCAACGTGGGGAAATAAGGTGTGGGTTGGGGTGATAAGGGTGGCCTAGGTAATAAGGGTGGTCAGGGGCAATAAGGATGGAAAGCGATCGAAATCGCTATTGAAAATTGATACAAAAATTCAATAATGTGAAATTGTGAAAGGAGACAGCAGGAGAGTTTGCAACCTGTGGGGCACCGATTGCCCCTTTGTTTGACTACTTGTGCTTTACGTGATTGATTGGTTATTGTTAAATTGGTTGATCGTAGAAAGTGCTTTGTGTGAGAATTATTTGAAATGAGGAAAATGTGGAAACATGGTTGGCTGGCTTAATTAATTGTTGATGTAATTTAATGGCTTGAGTTTACTTGGGACAAAGTTTGTCCATACATACCAGTACAATTCAAGTGTACTGACGTCCCTTTTGCCGGGGGCGCTACATTCGTGTCATGATTGTAGGTGGATCAGTAGCAGGCGCTTCAGCTCATCGGCAGTAGTATCCTTCTCCTTCCACTGCCCGTTTTGGTGAGCCCCTTTCTTCCTTGGGGCCTTGCGTGGTTCATGCCACTCGGTTTAGATTTCATTTTGGTTTTGTAAGGTATAGCCGGAGCCTTGTTACCGGTAAGTATTGTATTTTCCCTTTTTGTATCCTAGAGGCTCCATAGACATGTAAACTGTGGGATTGTGGCCTATGTATATGTATGGGACGTTGTAAATATAAATTATGAACTTGTTAGTGAATCAATCACATGGTTATGTTTATGCATTATGAAATCAGTCATTATTGGTAAAATATTTGGTTAATGAAAAAAAATCAACACAGGGTTAACGCGTGGGAATGAAAGGCACCCAGGTCCGCTTGACTGGGGCAATCCGGTCAGGCGCCGGTCATGTCCCTCGATTTGGGGCGTGACACTAGCGCTTTCATCAATATAAAAGAGGAAGCTCATGTGCTGTACCTATACAACTAGGGATTGGGGGCATTGAATAGTAAACTAAACCAAGATGACGCTGTCCAATTGGCCAAACGGAATAACGACATGAGAAGTCGATGTTCTTGGTACAGAATCCCATGCAGATTTCTTAACTATTTTGTTAGGCATTGGCATGAGCAAGAAAGTAGACAAGAGGAAATTAGAAGAACGGGGATTCGAATCGCCTATTTTTTCCCCTTCTTGTTTGCAAAAAAAAAAGTAACTGAACTAAACAGTAAACATGAGGCATAGTAGCAGAAATATAAACATTCCCATCCCATTGTATTTGGATTTGGAAAGAAAGAACACGATAGGATCTTTATTCTTTTATAGAACCTTTTCTTAAAGTTAAGCTAATCCGAAAATAGAAAATTGCGTATAGTATATAAGAAAGGTATCCGCTCTGGCTTTTTAGGAAGAACACTGTTTGCAAGATCCGGTCTTAGTGAGAGAGTTGGGATTGAGCTTTCACTAATACTAATAGAAGAATTTTTAGTAGAGGGAGGAAATAGCTAGGTCTCGTATAGAAGAAGGGGTTTTTTCGCTTTTCGACAGGAGATGATACATAAGCGCTCTTGGTCTTCTATCCGTATCCGCTGCTCTTAGCCTTGTTAGAATCCAATGTTAGAAGGAAGAACTCAATAGGCATCCCAATATCCGTGTTCTTAGATAGATAAGAGATCAGCTAAAGTAATGGTCATACCCCTCCTCCCCCTCCGTTTGTGGAAGATATCTCAAGTATTCGCCTAAGAGGTCTTCACATAATAGGTTGAAAAAATCCTTATTAGGAAGAAGACTTGGACAAATCCCCGGTCTTATAGAAGTAGCTAGCAAGTCTAGGCACCTGATGCATGTGAGGGTAAGGGAAGGAAGTCTCTTTGGCACGTATGAGTAGCTGTCACGAATCGAAGTTTCAAAAGCCAAAAGAGAGATTTTCCGACAAGAAAAAAGTTGGTTGAGACACGGGATGATAGGGCGGGCGGCCGACTTTCGGTACTTTCTGCCAACTCGATTTTAATACTAAGTAAGCTCCTCATCGCATAAGTAAGAATGTTCAGCTACAGAGGGTAAATAGCGGGGCGTACGAGAGTTCTAATAATTTTATTCCTACCATACATATCTGTGAGCGTCCCATCTTTTTATTACTTGAATGAAGAAAGACAGAACCTCTCTTTTCGACCACAGCCATTAGTTCGTTTTCCACTTCCGAATACCAAAGAGCGATTGAGAGAAGAGCAGTATGTAGGACTTAAAATGAGGGTTCCTTCCTCTCTTCACTCTCCGAATTTCGATCCTCACCTTTCTGGTGCCAAAGGCCTACCCTTCCACTTTACAGGAAATTATAAAGGAAGAAGTCGAAAAGGAAAAGAAAGTCACCTTTCCTGCCAACCTCCTGGCTTTATTCTTATACTGATCGAGCTGCACTATTTTCTATTCTAATAGATTCCACTTCTCTTGCTTGCACGACTTCCTCTTTTCTTAAAAAAAAAGGGCAAGTCAAGTAAGTAAGCAGTGATCTGAACCAAAGCACAAGCTTTCAAATAGAAATAAAGATAGAAGGAAAGCAAGAAAGAACTATCTGACTTCGCAATCCTTCTATGAGCTCCTAGGGAAGAGATCCTACTCCGAAATAAAGGAATCTTAAGAATAGTCATTAAGAGAGGTGACGGTGACCCTCTTTTGCATTTTCAAGCTATGAATGTAAAGATCATGTTGAAGGGTGAAAGGGACGAATTGGTATGAAGTTGCTTGAACCTAGGGCTCAGGAGGTTGTGCTCGATCGAAAGTGTAAGGGCAAGAATACTTGGATGGACGTAGTTCAGGATTGATGTAATTAAGACAACTAAGTAGAGGATGGGAAGATGTGAGACCAGCCAAAGGTGGTTCTATATAGCTCTTACGTTTTTTCAACTCGTACTATTTTATTATAAACTTTGTGAAATCGTTCTTTACTCGCTACGAGTATTTCGCTCTAGCTCTCTAGTTCTCTTAGCTATCGTTACATTTTTTGACTCATGGAAAGTGGAAAGGCAGAAGTATCGGCTAGCCAATCACGGAATACATGACTTCTTTATGATGATTCAATGTTAATGACCTCATTCAATCTTCTTTTTGAGCCTTCACTATCGTGGGCTAGATGGATAGCTAGTAGTTATGAGCAGCAGTCCCCTGGCTATAGATAGGAAAAGATGTAGATGTGCGTGCCAAACTCACGAGGGACTGAGATGTTGACGATGTAGCGAGTTAAATGAGAGGCTAGAGTCAAAGGCAAGCCAATGAGCTTCTCAGTTAATGAAGAGCGTCCCTTGATGTGAGCTGAACTATCTGTTTGAATTATTAAGAAAGCGGCCCTCTATTCCTGCTTTGAAGGGCTTATCATTTCTCCTACTACTGCTCCGGGCCCCGTCCCGCAACCGATCGATCTGCTGCCTTAACTTTAGAAAAATCATTTTTGTTCAACTTTATTTTTTTGTAGAAGTACGGAAGGTAAAAGAAGAGTGAATGAAGACCCCCACGGAGCGGTAAGGAGATCAATGAGTTTTTAATATTCCTATTTATGTATGAAATTACAGACATATAGTGAATGGACGAGCCCTTTCAACTTTGAAGTAGCTTGCTCTATACTTCCCTTCATAGGGGAGGTAGGAAAAATAAAGAGATTAGATAACTATAGATCAGATTCAGATCCAACCAGCAAGGCATACGGTCTTGGACACATAACCAAGCTCTTGATGAGCGGTATCCACCTTCACCATATTCTGCTCTCCTTAGCCTTTGTCTTGGGCGTGGTGAAACAACGGGTCAGTGAGATCGACCCCGATCAGTGCAGTTAGATAGTTAGAGTTAGCAGTTTCTTCAACAATTCTAAAAAGACGAGTTTCTCTTAGAGTTAGGAAGCGAGTGGAATAAACGAGTTCAATACGCTGGATAAGAAGCGTAGTATACGAAGCGATCACTAGAGCGAAGGAGTGTAATAGGCAGAAAGGACTACAAGAGCTATATATTTTGAGAACGAGTGGAATACCTGAAACAAGAGAGGGTAGGTAGAGCACATTCGCCTTTTAAGCTTTTCTTTCTCGACCACTACTATCTCACTAAAGAAAAATTCTGAGTTAAGAGAAAGAAAATATACACACTCTTACACAACCTTAATTAATAATAATATAGAGGGCCTTCTTCTTTTTCTTTATTTTATTTATTTTCTCATATTTTGCCTTCTATATCTTATATAGACTTGTAGCATATAATAATTACCAATACGAGGACTATCGACTTCGCTTTCAACTTATAATAGAAGGGTCTCCTCTTCCTTCATTTCGTAAGCTTGCTAGCTTACCGGCTGAACCATCATCATCTGCTTGCATGGTCACTTTCGTAATAAGGTGCTTAAAAGGATTCTGGATTCTATATATTTTGGGAACTAAAAGAGTGGCTGGTTGAAGGGAAGCCAGAAAATTCAGGGAATCGACGTCCCCCAAACCATTAGACTTCTAGAGAAGAGGAATCCGGTCTCCATTAAAACCCTTCTCGGAAACCGAGGAAATATCCTACCCAATCCCGATACTGGGTAGGATTCAACAGCTGCTAGACATAGCACTTAAGCCAACAGTAGTATGAATGGGACAGGAACTATTCGACCTCTTTTAGGAAAGGGCCTTACACACGAGGACACTGGCTGATCCCGCCGACAGGAGCAAAGGAAGGTCTTTTTCGCCTATGAGCATTTGTACGAAGAAAGGAGTCTCGTACAAAGGGTTGGAAAGAAGGCTTTTACCTTATTTCAGGTGGGTTAGTGCGTATCTGTTTGGGCGGAGGCGGACAATGAAAAGACTGAAAGGAACAAATGATGCCAACCAACTCGACAAAGACATTCAGATATGAAAAAGATAAAGAAAGACATGTTAAGCTTGTGTTTTCCTAGCCGACTCGCATACGACCTTCTTTTTTTCCAAAAGAGCTATGATGACTCTAGAAATGGAATTGGAAGAGCAAAACGGTCTAGGGCTGGCACGTTAACAAGATATTCAATTTGTGATAACGATGGTGGATAAACCAGATAATAATCTTACTTGTCCCTAACGCTAAAGTACCGGGCATTTTCGGTGACTAGCCCGCTTCCACTTTTTTATTTTCTTTCTCTAAAAGACAAAGAGGATTAAGAAGGCCATCATTAAGGAAAACAAGGCAATAGCTTCGGTTAAAGAAAATCCCAAAATAGCATAACCAAATAATTGTTTTGCCAATGAATGATTTCTCGCAACAGAATTAAGGAACTGAAAACATTTCCAATATCGGCAGCAGCTCCCACTGAAGCAATTGTAGCAGATCCTGCGCCGATTAATTTTTAACCTTATAATCTTACATAATAATAAAGAAAGTTCGCTCTTTATTTTTTTATCTCTTCCTTCTTTCTATTCTTCGATTTTAGATGGTAAAAAAGAGAATGGAATTTTCGATCTTGTACCCAAAGTGCGGTTCACTTCACACTAACCCAAACTCCATACCCTTATAAAAAAAAAGTTACCCCCTTTGCTTGATTAGTCTGTTTTCAAGAAGGGGAAGTTCTTCTGGAAATCTAAGGCATACTACTAATCGATTATTTGGTCTGATCGAAACAACCTAGGAAAGGTTGTCAGCCTACATAACCAACTTCTTATACCAAGGGAAGAAGGCATCAGATCCCTGTAGTTCGAGCCCTTTTTTTCCCAGTTCCTGTACGTGGAATGATTTCCAGTGAGTAAAGTAGTTTGGGGGGAAGATAAGCCCTACCCACTATCATTTCCCCAAAACAAGTTGTCCAGAAAAGTGTGGTTTATTTGTTCTTTTACCATGTCAGCCACACTCTCACTTAGTCGATCTTGATAGTCTGAATACGAGAAGTGTCTTAATCTAGAGACACCCCAAATTGATAGGATCCAAATGAAAAAAGGAAATACAATGGTAGGAATTGCCATCTTCTTATTAAATAAATAAAAACCCAATTGATCAGGAAAGGTGTTGTTCATGGTGGTAAGCGAAGGGGGATTGAGTAAAGGGGTAATGCCGTTTTTTACTAATATAGTCCCGAGTTGCTAATTGGAGTTAGAAGCTTCACATCTTCCTCCACTCACCTCCACGGGCGAATATAGTCTACTAGACTCTTTCTTGGCTAGTCTAGTAGACTATATTCTAGGTTATTCGGAAGGGCTCCGTATAGTTTTTGGGTGTAACGTTGTGGTTGTTCCCTCTCCTTTCAGTCGGGTGACTTCATACCTATCCTTACCGAGAAAAATGAGTTCCAGAGGCATCTTCAATTCATATCGATTTGGGTTTTCCGCACCATATTTTGATCTGCCTCTTCTTCGATCCGGAATTCCCAGCAAATCCTTGACTCCTCGAATACTATGGAATTTCATACCTGGCAAATCTTTCACTCTACCTCCTCTTATTAAGATCATAGAATGTTCCTGCAAATTATGACCTTTGCCTGGAATGTGAGCAAATATATCATGTCGATTGCTCAATCGTACTTTGGCTATCTTACATGGAGCTGAATTAGGTTTTTTCGGTGTTCTTGTTGACACACGCGGGCATACTCCTTGCTTCTGGGGACATTGATCCAAAGCTCGAGTATGGTCCGTGCGCTATTTTTCATCTCTACCATGACGAATCAATTGATTTAATGTAGGCATCGCTCTTTCCTTTGTCTTTCCCCCCAATTTTTTCCCTCTCACTAGTGGTTACTCCCGATCCGAAGCACCCCTTTTCCATTCATAGAGAGATCCAATCGTCAAAATCAATAAAAAGGCCATCATGGACCAAGATCCAAACGGATCAATCTTGTTGGGAGGTACTGCCCAAGGAAAGGAAAAGGTTACTTCCGGGTCAGGAATAATAAATAAAATGGAAACAAGATAAAATTTTATATCAAAATGACTTCTGGCATCACCGGAAGGATCGAAACCACATTCGTAGGCTGACAATTTTTCTGGATAGGTCAAACTATCGGAAGAAAATAGAAAAGGAAGACCCAGTGGGAGTAAAGAAACTAGCGGACTCATCACTAAATAGATACAAATAGGTGCAAATTCTGACATCACCACAGAAAACTTGGTTCTTTCGCTCCTTGCTGGCGGAGTGGCATACCGGAAGAAATTGGAAGATCGACCACGGAATGAGGAACGCTATTTTAGGCTAGAAATACAACAAAGAAGAATTCTATGGGGCTTCCCTGTCGAGAATTAAAAGTTTTTCTCTTAGAGAGGCATTTTCCTTGCTTAGAAAAACATTCCTTCTCTCAAGAGATTTCCATATCTCTCCTAACTCCAGGCGATGTTGCATTTCCAATTTCGCCTGGTCCTTTAAGTTTATAAAGCCACGAAAATGATGTGCTTGAGACATTTTGACATCTTGATAAAAAGGGGAATCATGCTTCTCGACACATAGACTTTCTAAGACCTGGCATAGAGCAGGGTGATTGAATTCTAAGGGTTCAAGGTGCACCTTCAGTATGGAATCCAGGTCTTGTGAATCAATGAAGAATTGTGGATCCTCCCGGCCATAAAAAAGGAGTTGGTAGAGGGAGGAAATCTGCTCTCGAGTTGCAAAACACAATTCGGTATTGAGGAAGTCCCGCACCATGATTTCGTACTCCCTGGGTGAGAGGCCCTAGGTTTATAGGTGCTCTCATATGAATCCACCCATTTCGGATCCTCATCCGCTTGATTCATATAGTGGGACAGTAGTTCCAATTCAGATGGTAGAATGCCAAATATGGAATGATGTGAAACTACATTAAACAAGTTTGCATAGATCCTATATCCAAAAGTTAGCAAGCAATAAGCCATATGAAATATTTGAGAATAGAAAGAGACCGCTGTAACTTGGGCCTTGCTATATAGTAACAAAAGAGTTTCACTTCAAAATCCAAAGGGACATAGAACCTAATAAGAATGAGGAAAATGTATGACCAGAAGAATTGTGTGAAATAAGTGAATTTATCCAGTTGAGGCATTCTTGATTGTTTGAGACAAAACGATTCCCTCAATACAGCTTAACTCCGTCAAGCCTGTAAGAGTAGTGAAGAAGTATACAGCACTTTGGTTGGTTGTTGACCAACGTAAAGCATGGGAGAAAGATGCACAAATGAAAAAGAGCTAAAAAAAGGACGAAGTAATTTCGTATATAAAGATATGGGTTTTCGGCTTTAGATCGAAATTACATCCCCCAAAACCTATACTCATTCGTGTTTCACTTGTGCGTTTACAACATCCATTTCTTCTGACTATGTCGATGAAATGGGACCGCGAAGACAACCCACCACTAAAGCTTGCTTTGCTCTTGCTCCGCTCGCTCCCACCTGTCTTCTTCCCACTATAGTGAAAGATTTTTCACTTCACTATAGCGAGAACCTGCTAACCTTCTCGGCCAGTTAGTCTAACCACAGGGATCCCCTCATGCTTACCCACCCACCGTAAACTCTTACTAATGGACTTGGAATACGAATGAGATAAAAAAGGCCATCATTGGGGCAAACGATGCAATAGCTTCGGTTAGAGTAAAGCCCAAAATGACATAACCAAATAATTATTTTTCCAATGATGGATTTCTCGCCACGGAATGAATCAAGGAACTAAGGACGTTTCCAATACCAATAGCAGCTCCCGCTGAAGCAATTGTAGCAGCTCATGCACCCATTGATTTTGCACCTTCTAACATCTTGAGTTTAGAATTCTCCTCATGCTTTTTCCATCACGATTTTCTCTTCAAGAACACTTGCCTTATCGATTATTCCCCTCATTATTTTTATCTTGGACTTTGAGATGTTGATGCATAGCATAGGCATCACAAGCGGTACACTGAACACCAACCCAATCATGAGAAAGAAATTCTTGCAACTATGAAAACTACAATAACTTCCGTGAACAGATGGTTTGTCAGTTCATTTTTTATATAACATCAATTCAATAATTAAGAAAAAAGGTTAAAAAGGCTGAAGAAGCACCATTGGTGATTAAATCTAAGTATATGACTTGGAGGCATTCAATGGAAAAATAATATTCATCCATGAAGGAAAAAGGGACAATGAAATAACTTCGTCCAAAAAATACAAATCCCACCCTTGAAATTTGGGAAATGGTTGAACAATAGCTATTATTTGTTAACATATATTATCAAAAAGATCGTCGAATGGATCCGTAGTCTGCTCAAAATTCGGTAGCACGGGGAAATCCGCTTGGGTGAAAAAGGCGGGTAAATCTAGTTCAATAGGTAAATCCATCTCAGGAGTAAGCTGCTCCATTGTAGCCACTTCTGTACCTGTACCGGCTTGAGCAGACGAAATATTAATACTGGGAGATTGGGGATCATCTGAAACAATCGAAGATGCACATTTGGGGATTTGACGATAAAGATCGGACAACGATCTCACTTTCCTCCTCATATTCGGTTGACTTATGTTCATTCGCTCTGCGAGCGGAGCAATATACCGAAAAAAAAAGTGACTACCTTACTTAAGCAATTCTTCTTATTCTTATTCTTTCTTAGTTGAAGTTCCCCTTCTCCGGATTTACCCGGTGATAGTGTCGCGTGGTGAAGTTCAGGTATGCTATGTTTCCAGCATGTACCAATTGGCAGATGTCTTTACCAAACCAAGGCTTTATCTTCTGCTAAGTCCTCTTCAGTCCAAGTTGAAGGGGAGGAACTACACGAAGCTTGAGGGAGCTGTTAGACCATATATATCTTTGTCATACACCGATATATAAAGATAGAAGCAAGCCTAATTAGGCTTGATGTGCCTAATATTATTCAATCACTATACCAGGGATGCCGATGGAATATTTTAACATCTCAAGTTGGTTCATCCAACCAGAATAGTTTGGGCCTCGTTACGCTGACATGGATGTTGAGCCTACGTGCGATGAAAGAGATGAAGATGATGCTTTGCAGACTGACATCTCAGAACAAACTATTAAGAGCCTCTCCAGCTGGCGTCCATGAGAATATCCCCAGTGTGTTGTGGAAGACCTGATGCGCTCTTAGCTGCCTTTCAAGATGCCAAATCTTCCTCAACTTTCATTGGTTTGGCGGGGCTCTGCATCTATCAATCGAAGGTGAGAGTTGTCTTCATTGCATGTTTATTGAAGACGGGAGAGATCTCAGATCAGTTTCAACCTAAAATGAGTCATCATAGGGTTTCGCTCCTTGCTTTGAGGAAGGGATAGACAGTTGTGACTTTCTTGATCGCCTCTTTATGTTTATTGCTTGAGCCCAGGCTTCAAAGTCAGAGCCTTCCCTGCTTCACCCATTCATTGCCATCAACCGGCTGTTCGAGCTCATCAATCAAGACGACGGGGAACTTAGATGATTTATCTTAGTATGCCGGGTATGTCTTTGCAAAAGGTTTCACTTGTTACCTCGTTAACTCGATAAAGCCAGCTCGGGAAAGCGGTTTTTCTACTATTTGGCATTAATAGAAGCTGGGTAGCTCCGTAATCTATCAAGGAGGTGGCTTTCGCCTATCTATAAGGACAGTTGGAGTTGACGGTCCTAGTTCTGTTACAGTAAGAGTTGTTGCTGGAATAACTTGTGTTGATGGAATAGAAGCTCTTCCTGCTCTCGCATCCGATGAAGAATAGGCCCAAGTGACATCCATGGACAACCGCCACCCATGTGGTTTAGCTAATTCAATAGCCTTCGGAGAAAGGCGACAAGTACCACTGAACAAGAAAATCACTTTTGGAATCACCTTTAAGAATCCTCTTATGGTGAAATGCCGGAATGATGCGAGGATGTCACGCCCCAAATCGAGGGACATGACCGGCGCCTGACCGGGTTGCGCCCCAGTCAAGCGGACCTGGGTGCCTTTCATTCCCACGCATTACCCCTGTGTTGATTGCTTCTCATTAACCAAATATCTCACTAACCATGAATGATTTCACATTAAACAAATAAAACCATTCGAGTGATTCATTAACAAGTTTGCAGTTTTTATAACGCCCGACATAACATAATATATACATAAGACTGGAATCCCACAGTTTACATGTCTACAGAGCCTCTAGGATACAAAAAAGGGAATACAATACTTGCCGGTAACAAGGCTTCGGCTATACCTTACAAAACCAAAATGAAATCTAAACAAAAGTGGCATGAACCACACAAGGCCCCGAGGAAGAAAGGGGCTCACCAAAACGGGAAGTGGAAGGAGAAGGATACTACTACCGATGAGCTGAAGTGCCTGCTACTGATCCACCTACAATCATAACACGAATGTAGCGCCCCCGGCAAAAGGGACGTCAGTACACTTGAATTGTATTGGTATGTATGGACAAACTTTGTCCCAAGTAAACTCAAGCCGTTAAACAAGGATCATGATGACAAGACAGACAATTGATTACATCAAGAAATCAATTAAGCTAACTCTCCATGTTTCCCACTTTTTACTCATTTCAGATAAGCCTCAACACAAACACGTTCAAGGTCAACAAATAGAACAACAACCAATCAACCACATAAATTGCAAGTAGTCAAACATAGGGGCAATTAGTGCCCCCACAGGTTGCAAACTCTCCTGCTGTCTCCTTTCACAATTTCACATCATTGATTTTTTTGTATCAATTTTCAATAGCGATTTCGATCGCTTTCCATGCTTATTACCCCTTACCACCCTTATTACCTCGGCCACCCTTATCACCCCAACCCACACCTTATTTCTTCATGTTGCGGCACGCAACCCGATCCCACCGTACGGTTTTCAAACACAACAATTACAAACAGTAAATAAGGTATTACACCAAATTACAACAACTTCAAATAAGCAACTTACAAGTTGGTTCATGTTCACAATTACTTCTCAAGCCAATATCACAACCAAGTTACAATGTTTCCATAATCAAGAATATTCATACCGTATTGTTCAACAACTTACCAAATACTCAGGTGTTTCGTTTCTTTTCCATAAGGTGCCATATAGGCCATCATAACTATTATTCACAATTCTTTACCCAATTCAACTCTCATTTATCTTTCGGTTCATATTCCATACCACATCACTCATATTTCAACAACAACTTTGAATATCCAACAACAACATCAAGAATTTCACACAATTTGTCAAATTAACACTAACCAAACAAATTTCACACATATAGGCGATTTCACAAGAATCAAAATTAGCCATACATACCTCGAAGAGCTTTTCCTTAAGTTACTACAACGTTCCAAAAATTCAAGCAACTTCAATCTATTTTGAGACATAGGAAAATTGAGCAACAATTAGAAAGATATTCATGGTTTCCGCTCATTTGAGCATTCTATCAAACACTAGATGATCATCTTGATTTTAAATTCCCTTTTCAAGATTTCCTTCTTTCCCTAACCCAATCTTACTTATTTAAGTTAAACAATCTTCCCATAAATCCAAGTTGTACATGCATGTAAAGAATCCATTCTTATACTCATGAATCACCTCCCTAATTACTCCTTATAACTAAGAATAGAAATAAAAGCTAGGGTGATGAAATCTTACCTCTTGGGATGAAGATCTAGAGCCTTCACTTGATTATCTTCAAGGAATAATCAAGATTTTATGGAGAAATTTGATGGGAAAAACATTCCCTATCTAAAACCCCTCTTTCTCCCTCTAGAAATGTTCAGAAAAATGCTCAAAATGAGCTATACCACCTAATATATCGATAGGGGGTCGGGTTTAGAAATTAAAAAAATTAACCCCACGACGTCGATTCTGCTATAGCAGAACGGACCGCAGAATCGATATGCGGTCCGCAGAATGCTTCGCAGAATCGACGCCCAGAACTGGGCAACACTGGACCATTCTGCGGCCAAAATGCGACCGCAGAGTGAGAAATGCGATGCATTCTGCGGTCGCAGAATTGACACGGGATTTTATTTTCCAGCCTTTGGTAATTTGACCATAACTTTGCGTAGGAATGTCCAAATGGCGAACGGTTTGAAGCGTTGGAAACTAGACTCAAAGAGCTTTCATTTGATATGCTATTCACCACATAAAAGAGTTATACATAATTATATATGGTCGTTTAAAGTGGAGCCTTGTGTGAATCCATTTGGAATTTTGGCCTATTTCGAAAATTTTCCCATTTGGCTTACACTTGGGCTTTCGTTTGGACCTCATACCACTTACCATAAGAATCATACTCATATTTATCAAGTCTAATTGATGTCCATCATGTTCATAGCACATAAAATATAATAATTAGCCTACGTGGCACCACAGAATCCTATATTCCTTACCGAAATTTTCTAGGGCCTTACATTCTCCCCCCGTTAGGATAATTCGTCCTCGAATGAGGAGTATATTCTTTCCCAAACACTTTAACATCACATATCTCTTTTCTAACCTACCTCCAATTTCAAAATTTTCACTAACTCCCAAATTTTTCAGAAATTTCGGCAGAGTCTCCTTTGTAACTAGGCCTATCCACCTGTCAGAGAATCACCAAATTCGTCTCAACAACACATCCACAACTGTACATAGCACCACAATGTATATATCTACAATTCTAATTCCAGTATTACAAGCACTACATTAACATACGGATACCGAACATGGACTGCATAGTTTTACATCAAAATAACTATATGGTACATTCCAAGTCAAAACTAAATGGTATTCAATCAAACGAAAGTACTTTCCTTCCACGACACATTTATCCTTCCACACGACATTATTGACTTACAAGAATTGCCATGACACCTTCTCAGAAGTAATATCTACTCCCAAAAATACATAACAAGGATGACGGATAAACAACTTGTATGAGATAACTATCCATTGACTTTACCTTTTGATAACTTCCACTGTACAATTTACACTCCACTTGATAATTGTAATTCATGATAACAACAATAACTCACAATTCCATAACTTGGCATCATACCATCAAGGATGTCAGTTCATACTAAACAAACAATCATGTGTTCATAATAGTCCTTACCAGCCATTAATATAATGCAAAGGTGTTCATCAACAAGAATATAATTTCATTTCAATCAACAGTCCATATGAAGTCAAGCCATCATGAGTCTTGCTAGTAGTGCATCATATAGGATATTACCATGATCATATAGTTCAATGAAGTCAATTCATACCCACATTTTGTTTTATCACTATCTTCTTAGACATAAGCATATGGAAACACAAAGTACATGAGGAACAGTTACGGGGAATATCATACACCTATTGCAACCTAATGTGTAATACAGTCATGTTACCTTATTATCAACTCACATAACATTTTCAGGGGTACAATCACACTAAACCCTTGATGACCCTTAATAGTTACCATAAGATGTGATACCATAAACTGACCATAACTTTATCTATCCAATATATATGTGATCACACTATGAAGCTCTATTATTGACTTGCCTGAACTTAAAATTCCCAATGGATATAATGCAATGAGGAACAACAGAGTTGAAGATCAGGCTGGAGTTCTTCAAGAATCCATTAATGCACTAGGTAGAGTACTTTATGAGGTCGTATACTAAGAGACACAAAATGTTACTACTAATAATACCGACATGGTTAATCATTGTGACCACCTCAATTAATACACAAATGAGGAATATGAGTAAGTAGTACATGGGAAATAGGAATCATTAAGGAGGAATACTCAGGTACGTGAACCACTCATTTTCTAAAGTGTAGGGAAAATCCGTCAACTCCGAATAGGAATACTCTAGCACCTTGAATGTGATATGGGATTCAGAATACACGAAGTTGAATTACACTCTTAACATTACTTAGCGCACAAAATCTATGCCACAAACCTATAAGGATGAAAAGAATTGAACGCTTATGAGATTACCATATTCTAGACAACTTAACACTTCTTGGTAATTGATCATATATGAGGAAACTAAAAATTACGACCATTTTCTTTTCATTCAAATTATGATATGTACAAAAATCCGAAGTCATCTAATCTCAAACTTTCACGAGTGAAACTCAATAGCTAGGAAATCTTGACATTGGGAAAAAAATCATGAATTGGTTAGATGGTTCTAATAGTTAACACGACTCTCCAGGAAGAAGGCAAATAACACTCATATCTAGCCAAGAAGGTGAGATACCAAGGGTAGTAAAACTCTCCACACATGACAATGACATAGTCTATGATTCTAGAAGTTGAGGGTGTAAAGAAAACCAAACTCAATGAGACAGTGCACAATAATCACTGAAGGTTTGCTGATGTTCATGATGAGATCTCCATAGGTTTTGACATGAAAAAAAGGAAGTATCATAGTGATACATAGAAGGGAATGTTCTCTTATGGTTGTCGTACACGTGTAGGGAACTAGCACAATGAATTCACTAAATAAGGAATAAGATTAAAATATTGTGGAGACATAAAGAGAGAATAATCATTCGTTATGAGTTGGACATGACTATGTTATACTATCTTCCAAACTGCAATACTATTCTACATCACGAGCAACCACAATACTAGAAACCAAGTGAGCTACTTACTACGGGATATCTCAAGTGGAAACAAAAATTATGGCGACACAAGATCTTCCTATGATGGGATGTGAGGATCTCAATTTTCAGAAAAACTTTATGCACATGAGTGACCATTTCAATTGACATGTACTTGTAGGATAAGTGTAGATGCATGCTTTCACATTTCTTGATAGTAAAAAGTTTTTCATGATGTTACTTGCAAGAGAGTGGATTGGCTGTTCAAGCCATATGTCATATACACGACTGAGAAAAAGAGTGACTCGAGAAGGATCACAAATCTTGAATACTTTGCATGGAACTTGGCCCCACATGTACAAAGTCTATGATGGTGCATGTATATGCATAAGTGAGCAGATGTTGTCAATTTAAATGAGACGTTTCTGTAAGAAATTCATTGGGAATAGTCCTTTGTTGAGAATTTAGGAAAGGCAAGTAGGAAGTATCAATAGTCCTATAACTCAATTCTGGAACATAATTATAGAACTCAATTCCATAGGAGGTTGTAAATACTAGTACTATATTCGGGAGACTTTGTAAATAATACGTCTCATTCAAAGAGCAGGTGCATGAAATGTTTTGTAATTTAGATTCTTTTTAAGAACAAATCCATGCAAGGACAAGGAAGTTATACGGGTTTAACAAAAGCTTTAAACAATCATCACATAACCAATTAGAAAGAGATTACATAGCTTTCACATAATTTCTATACCTCTAGGCTACATTTCATAGCACTTCCACACGGTTCACATATCAAATTATTCACCTACACGCTTCATACAGTAACAAGAAAATCATAAGTACAAATCAAACACTTTAGATGTTCACCACATTATCGAATAAAAGAATCATGCCATTTTCTTGTATATTTGTCCATCGACACTTTGGGCCACAATTATCACATCATACTTGGCACTAGGCCACATTTCATAACACAGTTTCTTCTTCCCCGCATTTCACAACATTTCCGCATATTTCACATCAACATCATAATCTATTTCATATTCCCTCATGTCACAAGTATCACCAGGTACAATTTCTTTTCGAGTTCTCGACACATTGTCTACACTTTATTTCTCTAAAGCATTTAACTTATTTCAACATCTCTATGCACAGATGACTTCACACAATTTTATTTAATATATCCTCCTTCAATTTCAATTTAAGGCCTTCACATTTCAATACATGATTCATACCCCTTGCACCAATTTTAAGTTGTCAATAATAGCACATTGATCATATTGGAGTGCATCTTTCACAAATATCGGGTCACAATACTAAGTCATGTAAAGTATCAATCACAGCTAGAGTCCAACATTTAGTCTTACCACATTTACACAGTTACTTACTTCATTTCCAAACATCTTTATACATTACCAACAACTAGACGCAATCAATCAAATACCTTTGGTACATGTTAGAACATTTTTTTTAAGAATCAACCTTAACGAGTTTTCTCATAAAATTTGGCATCAAAATATCAATTTAAAAGTAGACTTGAAGTCTAGTCGTTTTAGCACATAATTCACATTCTTTACATATCCTCATATATCAAGAATAATATATTAAATAAATGAATAAGTACCTCCCACATATATTTTCACAACAATAATTCGCTTAACATAACAACACGTGTACTGCATCAACTATATTTTGAACCTACAACATTTATGTGGCCACTATGGAAGCTTAATTTCTAAGAAACGGGGTTTTAGTCGTACATACTGATGATATACTACATGATCTGGCGGAGAGCAGTGACATTAGTTGGAACAAGGGTACTCTCCTTAATAACAAGTTCTACCAATCACTCCATGGCTCAACACATTCTTCTAACAAGTCCTTGGGTGATCCTCTTGGACTCAATGGTGGGATAAATCTCACCTTACATCGTTCAAATTCACAGATTATGGTATCAAAATTACCAATATTGAGGGTAATACTTAGAGAGGAAATTAGCTCCATATCATGAGCCATATCACACGGTTGAAATTCCTAAATGCCCGTGCAGCCCCCAACTTATCAGATGTGGTCGACAACACACCGATAAGAAGGGCACTACTAGACACGGCTCCGAGACATCCTAGGACACTTTAAAACCTTAGGCTCTAATACCAAGTTTGTCACGCCCCAAATCGAGGGACATGACCGGCGCCTGACCGGGTTGCCCCAGTCAAGCGGACCTGGGTGCCTTTCATTCCCATGCGTTACCCCTGTGTTGATTGCTTCTCATTAACCAAATATCTCACTAACCATGAATGATTTCACATTAAACAAATAAAACCATTCGAGTGATTCATTAACAAGTTTGCAGTTTTTACAACGCCCGACATAACATAATATATACAAAAGACTGGAATCCCACAGTTTACATGTCTACAGAGCCTCTAGGATACAAAAAAGGGGAATACAATACTTGCCGGTAACAAGGATTCGGCTATGCCTTACAAAACCAAAATGAAATCTAAACAAAAGTGGCATGAACCACACAGGGCCCCGAGGTAGAAAGGGGCTCACCAAAACGGGTAGTGGAAGGAGAAGGATACTACTACCGATGAGCTGAAGTGCCTGCTACTGATCCACCTACAATCATAACACGAATGTAGCACCCCCGGCAAAAGGGACGTCAGTACACTTGAATTGTACTGGTATGTATGGACAAACTTTGTTCCAAGTAAACTCAAGCCGTTAAACAAGGATCATGATGACAAGACAGACAATAGATTACATCAAGAAATCAATTAAGCTAACTCTCCATGTTTCCCACTTTTTACTCATTTCAGATAAGCCTCAACACAAGCACGTTCAAGGTCAACATATAGAATAACAACCAATCAACCACATAAATTGCAAGTAGTCAAACATAGGGCCAATCAGTGCCCCCACAGATTGCAAACTCTCCTGCTGTCTCCTTTCACAATTTCACATCATTTATTTTTTTGTATCAATTATCAATATCGATTTCGATCGCTTTCCATCCTTATTACCCCTGACCACCCTTATTACCTCGGCCACCCTTATCACCCCAACCCACACCTTATTTCTTCATGTTGCGGCGCGCAACCCGATCCCACCGTACAGTTTTCAAACACAACAATCACAAACAACAAATAAGGTATTACACCAAATTACAACAACTTCAAATAAGCAACTTACAAGTTGGTTCATGTTCACAATTACTTCTCAAGCCAATATCACAACCAAGTTACAATGTTTCCATAATCAAGAATATTCCTACCGTATTGTTCAACAACTTACCAAATCCTCAGGTGTTTCGTTTCTTTTCCATAAGGTGCCATATAGGCCATCATAACCATTATTCACAATTCTTTACCCAATTCAACTCTCATTTATCTTTCGGTTCATATTCCATACCACATCACTCATATTTCAACAACAACTTTGAATATCCAACAACAACATCAAGAATTTCACACAATTTGTCAAATTAACACTAACCAAACAAATTTCACACATATAGGCGATTTCACAAGAATCAAAATTAGCCATACATACCTCGAAGAGCTTTTCCTTAAGTTACTACAACGTTCCAAAAATTCTAGCAACTTCAATCTATTTTGAGACATAGGAAAATTGAGCAACAATTAGAAAGATATTCATGGTTTCCGCTCATTTGAGCATTCTATCAAACACTAGATGAGCATCTTGATTTTAAATCCCCTTTTCAAGATTTCCTTCTTTCCCTAACCCAATCTTACTTATTTATGTTAAACAATCTTCCCATAAATCCAAGTTGTACATGCATGTAAAGAATCCATTCTTATACTCATGAATCACCTCCCTAATTACTCCTTATAGCTAAGAATAAGAAATAAAAGCTAGTGTGATGAAATCTCACCTCTTGGGATGAAGATCTAGAGCCTTCACTTGATTATCTTCAAGGAATTAGCAAGATTTTATGGAGAAATTTGATGGTAAAAACTTCCCCTATCTAAAACCCCTCTTTCTCCCTCTAGAAATGTTCAGAAAAATGCTCAAAATGAGCTATACCACCTAATATATCGATAGGGGGTCGGGTTTAGAAATTAAAAAAATTAACCCCACGACGTCGATTCTGCTAGAGCAGAACGGACCGCAGAATCGATATGCGGTCCGCAGAATGCTTCACAGAATCAACGCCCAGAACTGGGCAACACTGGACCATTCTGTGGCCAAAATGCGACCGCAGAGTGAGAAATGCGATGCATTCTGCGGTCGCAGAATTGACACGTGATTTTAGTTTCCAGCCTTTGGTAATTTGGCCATAACTTTGCGTAGGAATGTCCAATGGCGAATGGTTTGAAGCGTTGGAAACTAGACTCAAAGAGCTTTCATTTGATATGCTATTTACCACATAAAAAGTTATACATAATTATCTATGGTCGTTTAAAGTGGAGCCTTGTGTGAATCCATTTGGAATTTTGGCCTATTTCGAAAATTTTCCCATTTGGCTTACACTTGGGCTTTCGTTTGGACCTCATACCACTTACCATAAGAATCATACTCATATTTATCAAGTCTAATTGATGTCCATCATGTTCATAGCACCTAAAATATAATAATTAGCCTACGTGGCACCACAGAATCCTATATTCCTTAGCGAAATTTTCTAGGGCCTTACAGAGGATATCCCGAGCGAGTCAGCTAAACAGAGACGGAAATCTCAGTACTATTCTAGCCAGTGTATGCTTGTTGAATTGAAGGCATACTGCACACTGTTTCAAATAGAAAGATATTGGTTTAATCCCAAAGTCTTGCCAGAAGACATTTCACAAAAGCTTTATTTAATCTTGTTCCTTGAGCAATTGAGGAAGCGAAGCGGGCTGCTTGTCTTGCCTCGAGCCCATAAGAGAAGTACCGCTCTCGACTATGATGGTGCTCTTCTGCTTAAAACTAGGCTAGGAAATCGACCTAACTCCATTTGCTGATGACCCCTTAACCTTAGGCGGTATGCTTGGTGATGCGTTCCGTCAACTCTGCTTTAGTGCATACACTAGTGTAGGGCTATCAAAGTGAGCAGCTTCCCCTGTTCACTATAGCTGGAGTCAGTTTGCAGGACAAAGTCTAGTTTTTACTTTGACTTCCTCTTGTACTTGCCCCCCTCTCTGAGACCCTCAGAGGATCCATTTCAGGGCGATCTTAACTTTTTTGATGCCAAAACCTCATCGTTCCCTTTCATTATTTGTCATCAGATAAATTATCTTGGAGCAAAGGCCCCATCTCGATTAATGCTTACTTGGGTGCGATCAATTCTTAGTCTTCTAGGAGATCTTGGATGTGACAGCTGAGGGCTTCACCTCTTTCAAATTTTCAATCCTCTAGGTTATTGGCATTATTTTTAGTTTTTTTTTGTAATTCTTGAAAGGCTGGTCTTTGATGCCATTTTGATGGCGAAGCAACCTTAATCCTCAATTGGATACTCTGTCACCATTATACCCTCTCAGCAAGGGACGCAGTCACCTCGCCCAGACACATTATTTAGTCCTCCTCCTTTCCCGTCATCAACAAGTCCCATATTTCCTCCACCAATTGTACAACCGAACTAGATTCCTTCTCCGTCCATCAAGACCCCCAATTTACCATCACCGGCTAATGGAGTTACAACTGGAAGCCCTGCACCTCATCTCAGCACTCTACCTGGGCCTCCTGTATTTTTGTCGCCGCTCTAACCTACTGCCGTGCCATTTAGAACTTCTCTAGCCACCCCTCAGCCTGTTGCCAATTCGTCGGCTTCATCTCTGCCCACATCATCACCTATACATGCTAAGGTTGAGAAATGCGATGCATTCTGCGGTCGCAGAATTGACACGTGAATTTAGTTTCCAGCCTTTGGTAATTTGACCATAACTTTGCGTAGGAATGTCCAAATGGCGAACGGTTTGAAGCGTTGGAAACTAGACTCAAAGAGCTTTCATTTGATATGCTATTTACCACATAAAAAGTTATACATAATTATCTATGGTCGTTTAAAGTGGAGCCTTGTGTGAATCCATTTGGAATTTTGGCCTATTTCGAAAATTTTCCCATTTGGCTTACACTTGGGCTTTCGTTTGGACCTCATACCACTTACCATAAGAATCATACTCATATTTATCAAGTCTAATTGATGTCCATCATGTTCATAGCACCTAAAATATAATAATTAGCCTACGTGGCACCACAGAATCCTATATTCCTTAGCGAAATTTTCTAGGGCCTTACAGAGGATATCCCGAGCGAGTCAGCTAAACAGAGACGGAAATCTCAGTACTATTCTAGCCAGTGTATGCTTGTTGAATTGAAGGCATACTGCACACTGTTTCAAATAGAAAGATATTGGTTTAATCCCAAAGTCTTGCCAGAAGACATTTCACAAAAGCTTTATTTAATCTTGTTCCTTGAGCAATTGAGGAAGCGAAGCGGGCTGCTTGTCTTGCCTCGAGCCCATAAGAGAAGTACCGCTCTCGACTATGATGGTGCTCTTCTGCTTAAAACTAGGCTAGGAAATCGACCTAACTCCATTTGCTGATGACCCCTTAACCTTAGGCGGTATGCTTGGTGATGCGTTCCGTCAACTCTGCTTTAGTGCATACACTAGTGTAGGGCTATCAAAGTGAGCAGCTTCCCCTGTTCACTATAGCTGGAGTCAGTTTGCAGGACAAAGTCTAGTTTTTACTTTGACTTCCTCTTGTACTTGCCCCCCTCTCTGAGACCCTCAGAGGATCCATTTCAGGGCGATCTTAACTTTTTTGATGCCAAAACCTCATCGTTCCCTTTCATTATTTGTCATCAGATAAATTATCTTGGAGCAAAGGCCCCATCTCGATTAATGCTTACTTGGGTGCGATCAATTCTTAGTCTTCTAGGAGATCTTGGATGTGACAGCTGAGGGCTTCACCTCTTTCAAATTTTCAATCCTCTAGGTTATTGGCATTATTTTTAGTTTTTTTTTGTAATTCTTGAAAGGCTGGTCTTTGATGCCATTTTGATGGCGAAGCAACCTTAATCCTCAATTGGATACTCTGTCACCATTATACCCTCTCAGCAAGGGACGCAGTCACCTCGCCCAGACACATTATTTAGTCCTCCTCCTTTCCCGTCATCAACAAGTCCCATATTTCCTCCACCAATTGTACAACCGAACTAGATTCCTTCTCCGTCCATCAAGACCCCCAATTTACCATCACCGGCTAATGGAGTTACAACTGGAAGCCCTGCACCTCATCTCAGCACTCTACCTGGGCCTCCTGTATTTTTGTCGCCGCTCTAACCTACTGCCGTGCCATTTAGAACTTCTCTAGCCACCCCTCAGCCTGTTGCCAATTCGTCGGCTTCATCTCTGCCCACATCATCACCTATACATGCTAAGGTTGAGAAATGCGATGCATTCTGCGGTCGCAGAATTGACACGTGAATTTAGTTTCCAGCCTTTGGTAATTTGACCATAACTTTGCGTAGGAATGTCCAAATGGCGAACGGTTTGAAGCGTTGGAAACTAGACTCAAAGAGCTTTCATTTGATATGCTATTTACCACATAAAAAGTTATACATAATTATCTATGGTCGTTAAAATTGGAGCCTTGTGTGAATCCATTTGGAATTTTGGCCTATTTCGAAAATTTTCCCATTTGGCTTACACTTGGGCTTTCGTTTGGACCTCATACCACTTACCATAAGAATCATACTCATATTTATCAAGTCTAATTGATGTCCATCATGTTCATAGCACATAAAATATAATAATTAGCCTACGTGGCACCACAGAATCCTATATTCCTTAGCGAAATTTTCTAGGGCCTTACAGAGGATATCCCGAGCGAGTCAGCTAAACAGAGACGGAAATCTCAGTACTATTCTAGCCAGTGTATGCTTGTTGAATTGAAGGCATACTGCACACTGCTTCAAATAGAAAGATATTGGTTTAATCCCAAAGTCTTGCCAGAAGACATTTCACAAAAGCTTTATTTAATCTTGTTCCTTGAGCAATTGAGGAAGCGAAGCGGGCTGCTTGTCTTGCCTCGAGCCCATAAGAGAAGTACCGCTCTCGACTATGATGGTGCTCTTCTGCTTAAAACTAGGCTAGGAAATCGACCTAACTCCATTCGCTGATGACCCCTTAACCTTAGGCGGTATGCTTGGTGATGCGTTCCGTCAACTCTGCTTGAGTGCATACACTAGTGTAGGGCTATCAAAGTGAGCAGCTTCCCCTGTTCACTATAGCTGGAGTCAGTTTGCAGGACAAAGTCTAGTTTTTACTTTGACTTCCTCTTGTACTTGCCCCCTCTCTGAGACCCTCAGAGGATCCATTTCAGGGCGATCTTAACTTTTTTGATGCCAAAACCTCATCGTTCCCTTTCATTATTTGTCATCAGATAAATTATCTTGGAGCAAAGGCCCCATCTCGATTAATGCTTACTTGGGTGCGATCAATTCTTAGTCTTCTAGGAGATCTTGGATGTGACAGCTGAGGGCTTCACCTCTTTCAAATTTTCAATCCTCTAGGTTATTGGCATTATTTTTAGTTTTTTTTTTGTAATTCTTGAAAGGCTGGTCTTTGATGCCATTTTGATGGCGAAGCAACCTTAATCCTCAATTGGATACTCTGTCACCATTATACCCTCTCAGCAAGGGACGCAGTCACCTCGCCCAGACACATTATTTAGTCCTCCTCCTTTCCCGTCATCAACAAGTCCCATATTTCCTCCACCAATTGTACAACCGAACTAGATTCCTTCTCCGTCCATCAAGACCCCCAATTTACCATCACCGGCTAATGGAGTTACAACTGGAAGCCCTGCACCTCATCTCAGCACTCTACCTGGGCCTCCTGTATTTTTGTCGCCGCTCTAACCTACTGCCGTGCCATTTAGAACTTCTCTAGCCACCCCTCAGCCTGTTGCCAATTCGTCGGCTTCATCTCTGCCCACATCATCACCTATACATGCTAAGGTTGCGAAATGCGATGCATTCTGCGGTCGCAGAATTGACACGTGATTTTAGTTTCCAGCCTTTGTTAATTTGACCATAACTTTGCGTAGGAATGTCCAAATGGCGAACGGTTTGAAGCGTTGGAAACTAGACTCAAAGAGCTTTCATTTGATATGCTATTTACCACATAAAAAGTTATACATAATTATCTATGGTCGTTTAAAGTGGAGCCTTGTGTGAATCCATTTGGAATTTTGGCCTATTTCGAAAATTTTCCCATTTGGCTTACACTTGGGCTTTCGTTTGGACCTCATACCACTTACCATAAGAATCATACTCATATTTATCAAGTCTAATTGATGTCCATCATGTTCATAGCACCTAAAATATAATAATTAGCCTACGTGGCACCACAGAATCCTATATTCCTTAGCGAAATTTTCTAGGGCCTTACAGAGGATATCCCGAGCGAGTCAGCTAAACAGAGACGGAAATCTCAGTACTATTCTAGCCAGTGTATGCTTGTTGAATTGAAGGCATACTGCACACTGCTTCAAATAGAAAGATATTGGTTTAATCCCAAAGTCTTGCCAGAAGACATTTCACAAAAGCTTTATTTAATCTTGTTCCTTGAGCAATTGAGGAAGCGAAGCGGGCTGCTTGTCTTGCCTCGAGCCCATAAGAGAAGTACCGCTCTCGACTATGATGGTGCTCTTCTGCTTAAAACTAGGCTAGGAAATCGACCTAACTCCATTCGCTGATGACCCCTTAACCTTAGGCGGTATGCTTGGTGATGCGTTCCGTCAACTCTGCTTTAGTGCATACACTAGTGTAGGGCTATCAAAGTGAGCAGCTTCCCCTGTTCACTATAGCTGGAGTCAGTTTGCAGGACAAAGTCTAGTTTTTACTTTGACTTCCTCTTGTACTTGCCCCCCTCTCTGAGACCCTCAGAGGATCCATTTCAGGGCGATCTTAACTTTTTTGATGCCAAAACCTCATCGTTCCCTTTCATTATTTGTCATCAGATAAATTATCTTGGAGCAAAGGCCCCATCTCGATTAATGCTTACTTGGGTGCGATCAATTCTTAGTCTTCTAGGAGATCTTGGATGTGACAGCTGAGGGCTTCACCTCTTTCAAATTTTCAATCCTCTAGGTTATTGGCATTATTTTTAGTTTTTTTTTGTAATTCTTGAAAGGCTGGTCTTTGATGCCATTTTGATGGCGAAGCAACCTTAATCCTCAATTGGATACTCTGTCACCATTATACCCTCTCAGCAAGGGACGCAGTCACCTCGCCCAGACACATTATTTAGTCCTCCTCCTTTCCCGTCATCAACAAGTCCCATATTTCCTCCACCAATTGTACAACCGAACTAGATTCCTTCTCCGTCCATCAAGACCCCCAATTTACCATCACCGGCTAATGGAGTTACAACTGGAAGCCCTGCACCTCATCTCAGCACTCTACCTGGGCCTCCTGTATTTTTGTCGCCGCTCTAACCTACTGCCGTGCCATTTAGAACTTCTCTAGCCACCCCTCAGCCTGTTGCCAATTCGTCGGCTTCATCTCTGCCCACATCATCACCTATACATGCTAAGGTTGCGAAATGCGATGCATTCTGCGGTCGCAGAATTGACACGTGATTTTAGTTTCCAGCCTTTGGTAATTTGACCATAACTTTGCGTAGGAATGTCCAAATGGCGAACGGTTTGAAGCGTTGGAAACTAGACTCAAAGAGCTTTCATTTGATATGCTATTTACCACATAAAAAGTTATACATAATTATCTATGGTCGTTTAAAGTGGAGCCTTGTGTGAATCCATTTGGAATTTTGGCCTATTTCGAAAATTTTCCCATTTGGCTTACACTTGGGCTTTCGTTTGGACCTCATACCACTTACCATAAGAATCATACTCATATTTATCAAGTCTAATTGATGTCCATCATGTTCATAGCACATAAAATATAATAATTAGCCTACGTGGCACCACAGAATCCTATATTCCTTAGCGAAATTTTCTAGGGCCTTACAGAGGATATCCCGAGCGAGTCAGCTAAACAGAGACGGAAATCTCAGTACTATTCTAGCCAGTGTATGCTTGTTGAATTGAAGGCATACTGCACACTGCTTCAAATAGAAAGATATTGGTTTAATCCCAAAGTCTTGCCAGAAGACATTTCACAAAAGCTTTATTTAATCTTGTTCCTTGAGCAATTGAGGAAGCGAAGCGGGCTGCTTGTCTTGCCTCGAGCCCATAAGAGAAGTACCGCTCTCGACTATGATGGTGCTCTTCTGCTTAAAACTAGGCTAGGAAATCGACCTAACTCCATTCGCTGATGACCCCTTAACCTTAGGCGGTATGCTTGGTGATGCGTTCCGTCAACTCTGCTTGAGTGCATACACTAGTGTAGGGCTATCAAAGTGAGCAGCTTCCCTTGTTCACTATAGCTGGAGTCAGTTTGCAGGACAAAGTCTAGTTTTTACTTTGACTTCCTCTTGTACTTGCCCCCCTCTCTGAGACCCTCAAAGGATCCATTTCAGGGCGATCTTAACTTTTTTGATGCCAAAACCTCATCGTTCCCTTTCATTATTTGTCATCAGATAAATTATCTTGGAGCAAAGGCCCCATCTCGATTAATGCTTACTTGGGTACGATCAATTCTTAGTCTTCTAGGAGATCTTGGATGTGACAGCTGAGGGCTTCACCTCTTTCAAATTTTCAATCCTCTAGGTTATTGGCATTATTTTTAGTTTTTTTTTGTAATTCTTGAAAGGCTGGTCTTTGATGCCATTTTGATGGCGAAGCAACCTTAATCCTCAATTGGATACTCTGTCACCATTATACCCTCTCAGCAAGGGACGCAGTCACCTCGCCCAGACACATTATTTAGTCCTCCTCCTTTCCCGTCATCAACAAGTCCCATATTTCCTCCACCAATTGTACAACCGAACTAGATTCCTTCTCCGTCCATCAAGACCCCCAATTTACCATCACCGGCTAATGGAGTTACAACTAGAAGCCCTGCACCTCATCTCAGCACTCTACCTGGGCCTCCTGTATTTTTGTCGCCGCTCTAACCTACTGCCGTGCCATTTAGAACTTTTCTAGCCACCCCTCAGCCTGTTGCCAATTCGTCGGCTTCATCTCTGCCCACATCATCACCTTAAACATCACAACTTTGAACAAAATTCAGACTTAATACTAAGGTTGCCAAAATATACATGCTAACAAGAAACATAGACTCATTTTAAACAATCCATGATTTAAATCAAAGTACGCAACAACCCTATCTCATATAAATACATTTTTACAACTAGTAAGTGTATATCAAAAGGTTGACTCCAATTCTGAAAATATACGGTCAGTGATCCAAGCGCTTAAACCCCAAAAGGCATTTTTTATTTCCAACTCTTTAATTCAAGCTTACACCAACAAAGAGATCGAAGTTGTGTACCTGGAATTCAAAAAGCAAGGGGGTGATTAGTGATTTGTTCGACAGCAAACAAATAGCAAGCAACAGCAGTAGTAAATGATTCCAACGACCAAACCAAAGCTACTATGAGATAGTAGTAGACAGTCCAATGGATAAATTGCATTCCTAGTAATAACTTGACCAACAGAAAGACTCAAAAGCGAGTCAAAATCAATTCCAAAAAGTTCAAGACAAGCAACAAACTCAAACCAAATGAGCTCAAGAAACCATCGAATAATTTTGAACACTCAAATGTGGGAATGATATATCCAAAACTTCAGGATTGGCTTAACCAAGACAAAGACTAAGGTAAGCCAAACAAATAATTTCGAAAGCCCAAAAACAACAAACTATAAACCCTTTGAAACTAATCTGGGGTAAGGATTTTCAAAGCTGGAGGTAAAAGGGGTATATCTGTGTATATTAGCACTTTTCTCCCTTCAAAAATCTTTTCTGTTTTAGTATATCTGTGTATATTTGTGTATTTATATGAGGATGCTTAGGTGGATGTGCGGGCTCACCAGGTTAGATAGGATTAGTAACGAAGTTTTTCGGGAGAAGGTGGGAGTGGCCCGAATGGATGAGAAGATGCGAGAGGCGAGGCTTCGATGTTTCGGGCATGTTCGGAGGAGAAGCCCCGATGCCCCGGTGAGGAGTTGCGAGCGTCCAGCGGTGGTCGGTTTGAGGCGAGGCAGAGGGAGGCCTAAGCGATACTGGGGAGAGGTAATTAGGCAAGACATGGCCAGGTTGTAGATTTCCGAGGACATGACCCTAGATAGGACAGCCTGGAAGTCCAGTATAAGGGTTGTCGGATAGAGGCTTCTAGAGCTTTTGTACTCTTTTCCCGCGGTGGGTGAGGCGCTGTAGGACCACCCTTAGAGGATTAGTTTGCGTTCTCTTATGGTAGTCATTTCTGGTAGCTACTGTTTTAATATTATTGCATGCCGATTTATTTACGGTACATATGTCTCTTATAGTTAGTTAATTATTTATGCGATGTATGCTGGTGTAACTAATGCTGTTTTTGTTTTTGTTTTTGTTTTCTTATCTTTTCCCTGCGCCGAGGGTCGATTGGAAACATCCTCTCTGGCCTCTTGGGTAGAGGTAAGGCCTTCCTACATATAACCTCCCCCCCCCAGACACCACTTTGTGGGAATATACTGGGTTGTTGTTGTTGTTGTTTATCTTAGAGAGCTATTCTGTCTGTCCAGAAATCTGTCAAAATATTAGTGTAGAAAAATCTGTTTTTTTAAAGTGTAAGTGTGTCCATTCTGTTTCTTTGGTATCCCTTTTATAGAATTCAAAACCAAAATAGCAGCCCCCTTTTTAAAACATTTAAAAATTGTCCAGCCATCATATCCCTTTGTATTTCCACTCAAAACATTGTTTAAGCATGGTTTATTCATTTAAAAACTCTAAAGTTCAAAAACTAAGTGGAATACCTAGCTGCCCTACAGATTCCATTAACCTTTTCCATGTGTAGTGCACCATTTACAACCTTAACTGTTATTTTCTAATTTCTAAACTAAATCTTAAACAGCTATATCCAATTCCAGTCCTATACGAAATCACAACAGTTAAAGGCTATAATCCAAACAGTGAATTTGAATCAAATTAGCAATGCTAATTTTTGTCCTAATGTTCTAACAAACAGACCTACGAAACTAATCGATGACATTCGATTAGTCGATTACAACATGTATAATCGACAACACATAGTTGACAAATAAGCTCACGATTCATTGCATTTAGGCCAAAGACAAAAGTAATGCGAAACTAATTATTCAACGACGCTAATCAAAGCGAGTACGTATCCTATAACAATAAAACGAACTAACAGAACCAACACTTTGACAAAATAAAAAGTCTTAAAGAGATGAAGATTCGACAAATATTCAGAAATGGATAAAGAGAAATAACAGAAATTAACCTACTAAAAATTTAACAAATAAATATAGAAAAAAGGAAGAAGAAAAATACCTAAAAAAGAGAAATCAGAAATCGAATAGGCTTGGACCAACTCGGATTTTGAAATTTTGAGGCTAAACAGGTTTAATCGAGTGTTACCAAGTGAGAACAACTCGATTAAAACCTGTTGAAACCTAAAAAAATCTTCAAACAGTCTTGAACATCTTCTAGGGTTCTTGATGTTCGGATTTGGGCGTTGAAGAGTTAGGGCTTGATTCGAATAAAACGGGGCATGGATTCATGGACGGGACGGTTTGGTGGTTCAGGGGTGTGTTTTTGGTGGTCACCGACATCTTTTCCGCCGGGTTTACGACGAAGGGGAGGGGTGGCTGCTGTGAGGGTTTGGGGAGAGGTCGTTTGATTTTGGGGAAGAAGACGGAAGACGGGTCTTTTGGGAATGAGGCGGGGAAGGGGGTCTTGGGGATTTTGGGTAGGGTAAATTAATGGATTAATCCTGGACCGTTGGATGGAGTAGCGTCAACGGTCCAGATTAAAATGAGAAATGGGGCGGGTTAAATTTGACTGGGCTAAACGCTTTTGGGCCTGGACTTGGCCGGTTTTGGACGGTCGAAGTCCAATTATTTTTTCTTTCTTTCTCTTTTTATTCTTCACTCATTTCTCTTTTTTTTTAAAAAAATTAAAACTAAAAATCGGGATTTTAATTATAAAAGCAAAATAAGCTATCACAAATACTAATTAACTCTAAATAGTAATTCTTCACAAATAATTAAATTCCAAATCGCATAATTTTGACTAAAAATATTAAAACACAAAAGACAATCATTTTGATTTTATTTTTTTCTTTATAAAACAAATTACTTAATTAAATCCTAAATTCAAATGCAATATATATATATATATATATATATATATATATATATATATATATATATATATATATATTGTATTTTATTTTAACTAATGAACATGTACGAAAAATGCAAAAAATAATTAAAAAATCACACAAAATTCACAGGAAATCACACACAACACAAAACTATTATATTTTTAAATTTTGGGAGTAATTCTCATGCAGGGCGAAAATCACGTGCTCACAGACACACACTTGGGGACTTCTTACTCCAGTTGTTCCAAGAGTCTCCGCTAGTTGAACCGCGTCTAGTAGACTCTTTGTTCCGCTCATCCCCTTCGTCAGCTCTTTGATTGGGATACTATTTCCCAGGTTCCTAAACTTTGAATGGATGGCGGACCGTAGGTGGCAAGCAATTATATGGATACAGTGCTTTACCCGTAAACGCTTCTCCAGCTCTCGCAAGAATTGTATGGGAGTCACCCTCGGAGGGACTTCCCGAATGACCGTACCGAGGAATTCTACAGTATTCCGTGCAACTATGGTTGTTGATCCTGTAGAGTCTACCCAAAGGTTCAAGCCAGATTGTAGGAAGTGGGCGATACATTTTTGTATTTCAATGAGAAGCTCGACAGAACCCACGATTCCCAATAGTAAGTCATTGGCATATCGCGCGTAACAAATCCATAATAAGTAATAGGTTTTTAAGGTGGCCATCTTATGGGCCAGGCCTCTCTCTGACCTGATAATAAGTATCGCCTCCCCGCCCAGCTCTATTAGCGGGCCTTTTCTTTTGCAATACTTAAAAGAGTCTCTCATGGCCCAATTATTATTATAGCGTTCTCTACCATAGAATTCGGACTTCTGGTAAACTCGGCGGCTTCTACGAAGAAGGCGGTGCAAAGAAGGCTCGAGGGCTTGTTAAGGAAGGCGGCAAGGGCCGACGAAGGGTGGAAAATGAAAGGCGTTTTTTGGTCCCCCCTAAGCCGGGGGTGCTTGTGGGGGGGTGGTGTGCCACGACGAAATAAGGGAATGAAAGGCCGTTTTGCGTTGGATGCTCTTTAACTTCCCCACAATGATGGCTCTATTGTCTTGGGTAGCGTTAAAGCTTGCTTCTTTAGAAGACTTTTCTTGGTCATCAATACGACATGTTCTTAATATAACCAATCTTATTCTCTGAACAATCGAAATTTTGTACTTCTGTCGGATCCTCCCTATCTCCTAATCGAGCTTGTGTAGGTAGATGTTGCCTGGTAGGGCCGATAGTAATACACTGTGTGGGATGGAGTAAGGGCCCTTCTCACCTCCTACGAGTCGTCCGGTGGAAAAGACTTTCTTAATGGTGTAAAAGAACTTGGGATCGTCGATCTCTACCTTAAAGATTGGGATGAGTCGATGTCGGTCGATGGTGTGAAAATATTTCCAGATGTCGAATTCCAAAAACAAGCGAGTGGTTCCCCACTCTTCTTTGATCCATCTAGAACGTAGTGGAATCCTCGACCCGAGCGGAAGTGCGATGTGTCTGGAAACTCGAGATCGTAAATAGATTCGAGTACCATTTTGATCGCCTCTTTAATGATCCTTTCTATAGGTAGAACTACTGTGAGCGGTCTAAACTTCGACCCTTATTTCTTTCTTCATATTGTAATGGGGAGCAAAGCCCGTTTTTTGCTCCCTCTATTGGTAGATAAAGGGCACTCATGCCATCATTTCAGTGACTCATAGGTCTTCCCTCAACTCAGACTTTTTGGTTCTTGAGAATGGTCGCCACTTCTCCCAGGACCGAAATGATTATCCCTGCCCGATGGGTCTACATCCATCCCTGAATATCGTCAAGTACTATTAACATCCCCCCTATTCTTGTAACTGTCACCTGTAATCCACTTAGGTGTGTCCGCACCCCCCTGAGTGGACGAGAAAGAAAGGATTTCTCGGAGCAATCCCCCAGGTTCCAGACCCAGGAGTCAACATTCCCGTATGAGAATTTGGTACATGTATAAGTCCATGGAAGAGTAAAAGGGTCACCACTACTGAGGATCCCCCCTAATTTTAGATAGGTCGTCTGAGGGTTCACCGCGGTTCATTGCTGTGCTTACACATAAGGCTACCCTTTTCTGAAAGCTCCGCAAGTCCACCTACCACTAGTCTTCTGCCTGAGGGGTTTATTGTACAAAAACACCGGGGCGCAGGCTCCCGAAGAGAGAAGCCCAATGAATGTCAGATGCAAAGCACCACACCTCATTAAGATCATATTGGCATACTCTCCCAAAATAGAAAGAGAAGACCCCATTGAAGACGAGAGTGAGGTACAACAAGGCCATTTCTGTCCACCGCCCTTCTCACGAAGCCTTACGTGGACGTTACCGCTCATACAGCTCCCATCCAGCAAGTAGTTAGCCTTCCTCTACAACGAATGGAAGTGTGTATGAATCGACATCAAATATAGGATTGTTGTTGTACACAATCTACATTATAGTAGTCCTAGCTATCCACTCCACTATGTGGTAGAGTGTTCGTCCCCACCCCTTCGCAGGGGTACCTTCCCTTTAAATTGAGAGAAGGACTCGAAATTGACTCCCCTCGATTCGAGATCTGAAAGAAGGCTATGGAGTTTCTCCAAGGAATACTCTTCCATGGCGATACGCGGATTCTTGAGGACCCGAGTTCTACCTCCCTTCCAATCGCCCTACTACAAAATAAGGCGAAGGATCGATGCCCCATAGAGAACCCAACCTTTTCAAGTAGGGCCTGAAAGAAATAAATCAAACCAATTTTCAGACAAAGAAAATAAAAAAAGAAAAGTATAGTGGCTAGGAAAGCTCCGAAGATTCTATGGGAAATTGAAAACGTCGAAGTAAGTTGTGGCTTATAAATAAGAAGATGATGAGATCAGGGGCAAAGGATATTCATGATATTCGGAAACATTTATGTTCATTCGCTCTGCTCGCAGAGCGGTATACCGAAAAAAACAAGCGACTACCTTACTTAAGCAATTCTTCTTATTCTTATTCTTTCTTAGTTGAAGTTCCTATATTGGTTTTTTCTTTCTATTATGAGTGTTATAACTCCTAATTCTTTGGTAGCAGACCTCTTTGATAGTTTGACCGTTATCCCCCGTCTAACTCAACTATTCGACTGTACGGCTATTGTGAGAGAAAGGAGGGATGGCGCCTTCCTTTACCATCTGGCGGTTGAAAACGAAAGTGTTTCCAGGTACACGGCTGTTAGTCTCATCCAAGGCATATTTACAGAAGTAGCAGGGAACTTGACCGTCAAGTTTGAAAAAAGCTGGCCAAGCCTGTGTCACTTTCTTACGTTAGGAGAAAGGGAGATCAAAGAAGTATGGGGCCGACACACAAAGGATCAAATCATAGAGAGAGTGGATTTTAAGAGGCAGAAGAAAATTTGATGGGTGCTTAAGTTCTATTTTATTGTGTGCAGAAGTATGTTCTCTCTCATCCATTCGAGAGATAGAATTGGCTTCTTGAGAATCCGCTGGTGTCAGATCAGGAGGGGAGTTCACACCGGGACTTTCTTAATAGAGAAAGAACCCATACCCTAAACCCGGGAAAGGCGATAACGACCCAGAAAATGGTGAATTACGTGAATCGACTCCCTCTTCGAGTCCAGACCTTGTAACATAAAATAAAGAATAAGGGACTGACTTCTTTCTTGACAAGGATCCTGAATAAATCGCACATGCCCCAAGGACTTCACGGAATTAGGAGGGACACAGGTGGGTATACCAAGAGAAATGTGGGTAAGCGACGAGGGAAATTGCCTCAATAAAACATGTTTTTAGTTCAAGAAAGATCCCTAAGATGAGGGATGAACCTCGCCAAATGATCTTATGGATCACCCATCCCATCTTTTAGGTTCCATTTGGGAAATATGTATCCCGCTAGGTAAGGCTCGTAGTAAACCTCTGTAAGATAAGGAGGATCATAGGGTAGGTAACTTTTTCACCATTCTAAAAGAATGGTACCTTCCAGTAAGCAGGTATCTTCAGGCACTACCAAAAGAAAAGAGAGAATTCAATTCATTTTAGCCTCTGGGCGAGGATACTCCAACAAGAAGAGCCTAACCAGGCCCTTGAGATAACACCCATACCATAAGGTAGCCCTATAGAGTCAAAATTAAAGGCCTTGATCATAAGCTAGCATAGCAGACAATAACGCGAAAAGTCCAGGAAGGGGAGGGGGAATAAATGCCAAATCTGAAGCAAACCGAAAAGCTAGTTCCCGTGGAGTGAGTCTACTGTTTCCCTTTAACCTATAAGCACTCAGTGAGCCTTCAACAATGTCCTTCCTGGCCTGTTGTTTGAGTTGACCGAAGGCGGCAGGTGGAGGGAACCAAAGACGTTGACGATCGATTCATTCCAAAGGGAGCTGTTTCCGACCCTTACACCATAAAAAGAAGACCAGTTTCCAATCGGACAAGAGAAGCAACAAGAGTTGAAATTTTTGTTAGACCGACACTAAAGAACCAGTTGTGAGCAATAGAATCTTACACTTTCCCAAAGACCAATAAACAAGTGATTCGTCATAGCCTAATCGATTGAGGAGGACAGCCAATGACCGAACTTGAGGTGGGAATAAAGAGAATATTCTATGAAGAATCTTCCTTTTATCTTCGCAGAAGGCTTGATTTATGCTTATTATCAATTCTTGTGGGAGCTTACCCCTATGGCTTTAGCACACCCTCACTCTTCTAAGGATAAATACCCATACTATAGAACTATAGCTCCCCTCTACGAGATGAACTCAATAGGGAAGAGGGGAGAAGCGCATATTTCTTTTATATTAAAATAAAGAAAGCTTTTTTAGTTTCCTTGCAGCCAGTTACAGGTGAGTCAGTAGCCCTTATAGCAAGTGCTAGCTCTATTTATCCTATTGGGAATGGAGCAACAGTGGAATGGAAGAAAGAAAGTTGTCCTTATCTTCTCCTCCAACCGCTGCCTTCTCCAGAGATGAAGGAATGCCCAATAATCCTTCGGGGGCTCGTATGTCCTTTTAGTTCTAGTCTGGGGAAGGCCGATCAAAGAAAGGACTCCTATACTGCCTGGTGTTGATTCGACAATTTGCGTCTAGTGGGGAGCTTTGTCATCTCAAAGAAAGCAGATCTTAATCTTAAAGTCGTGGATCTCCTGATGACGGCTAACTGCTTTCTGCTCACCTTATTAGTTTAGTGCCAACTACACTAGGTATAGGTAGGGAGTCTTCTACAAGTCGCATTACTGGTTGATGACCTGATTTTGGAAGAAGTCGAGATGCCTTTGCTGGGGGAACCCTTCCTTGCATTCTTTTATCGTATTCGCTTCAATCGCCCATGATTTAGACAAAGGTAGATGTGAAGAAATTCTTTTTCTTTCATAGTCTACTAATTTTCTTCTTCTTGCATCTCGTCGATACGATAGGTTGATTTACCTTACTAGTCATATGCCCTAAAGGTTTACTATCTGGATGGTACTTTTCAACAGATAAGCGAATCGCGCTCAAGTGTTGGTTGACGAAATATCTAATCCTCCTTTTCCCTGTCTGGTATGGCCTTAGATTCCGATGTCCCTTTCTGCTTCATGCAATTGCACGCTCCGAAGCAAGCGGGCTTCGCCGGTAGTAGTCTCCTGAATTGGTCGACTAGCTTCTTTCCGGCAAGGCTTACCAATCCTACACTCCTTTCTTCTATGTCTGGTGGAGCTATTCCCAAACAGGCTGAGAGATGAGTGAGGACCTTATTTTAGATGCTTTTTTCCTTCCAAAGTGAAATAATCACTCCTCTCGCTTATTGCGCTCGATCTACATCCTACCTAACTCGATATTGCTTTTCTTCTTAGACACGAAAGGTTTTTTCTCTCGTATTGCGGGTTTTCCACTTTGTTCAGTTACATTAGGGCTTTATACAACTCTACCTTGGTGATTAAGTTCCGCTTTAGTTGGTGTGAAATGAGCGGATTCTAGGATAAGAGGTCTTGTCGGTGTGGAACCTACCCTTCAGGAGTGAAGGATTGTCATCCTATAGCCGAGTGTTTTTAATTTGGTTCAGAGTCGAGTGATGAAGCTCATGATTCTGCCGTTAGTAAGAAGCAAGTAAACTCTGTAGCCCTAAACTAAAGGAGCAGGTCAAGTTCGTTCAGCTTGAGGGATAAATTATGTGGCTGACCTGCCAGTCCATCAAATATCGTAGTTTATCCTTAAGAGCTGGAGGTTCCTTGTGTGAAACTTAGATGTTGAAGCACGCACCCTTTCTTTATCTTATGTTATGGGTAAGGAATCAAAGCCAAGGAGCCAACCCCAGTTCTTTTTAGGAAGCAACCTCTCCCCACCCTTGTGGGTTCACCCCTGAGTCTAATGCCTTAATAGTCTTTTAAGCGCCTCTCACAACTGACTCGATACCTATGGGGCGGGATTGGTCATCTTCTAGCTTACTCTGCTAGAACTATTTTGACTTCCATGCTACTAAGCTAATAAGATCGGGAGAAAAAGTTCTTAAAGAATGTTCATTTTATTTGATAAGTAATCAAGGAGCTCTGTATATAGAACTCAGATGAGGCTTAGTGAAAATGTAAAGAGAACAGATTCAAGTTAAGTTAGCCCAGGGGTAATCAAGCTACAAATGAAAGAGTAAAGCGCATTATCTTTATTCCACTTCCAATTAGATGTGTTAGGCACAATGAGATTTGCCAATCCTCTTAGAAATCAATTGAAAAAGAAAATCAAGAGTGCTTAGTGCTTGGTCCCAGATAGCAGCTCTTGATGAACTGCCCAGCTAGGCACGATCGCAGAGAGACACAAATGGGGCGCCACTTGCCTTAGTGAGCTCGAAAAAGAGGAAGGAAGGGGAGGATGCTTTTGCACAAGAACAAAGGTTGAGTCATAGGGGATTGCTTGAGGAAGGCCCACATACCATTCCGAGGGGTCCTCTCTGTTCCTCATTTTATTTCATACTTATGGATTGCCTTAAGAAAAGCATCATTTCCTTCCTTTTGCTAGATAAAAAAAAATTCTACCAACCAAGCTGGTTCACCTCTATAATTACGTATGTAAGTGTCTTCTTTCCTCCTCCTCTAGTAAAGAAAGGGCATCCTCAGACCAATAGAGCCTAGCCAGAGAGAGGACATTCCTCATGCTGCAATTCGAAAAGGTCTCCCGAAGCAGGTCACCAGGAGCTAACATAGGCCTGTGCTTGTCTAACTCAAGACAGATAACAGAAATTCTATGAAGACAGATAGATATGAAAAGTGTTCAGCGAGTTCGAGGA
The DNA here is from genome assembly GCA_032618575.1 of Nicotiana noctiflora. Classification (NCBI taxonomy): domain Eukaryota; kingdom Viridiplantae; phylum Streptophyta; class Magnoliopsida; order Solanales; family Solanaceae; genus Nicotiana; species Nicotiana noctiflora. The sequence goes on from JASVEL010008279.1 coordinate 98,162, forward strand.
ATTGTAAGTCTCTGAGTGCAACTCCGAATATCTGTGCGATGGTTGTCGCAATCGCAGTTGCTCTGTTATTTTTTGATTTATGGTTGTCTGATCACACTCGAAATATCATGAATATCCTTCGTCGTCTCTCTTCAATTTTTCAGAGATTTTTCAAGAGTAGCTAGTACTTTTCATTGCTTCCTTTCTTATGAACTTGTTCTTTACTTGGACCATTCCATTTCTTGATTCCCTCGATTGGCTGATTTTTTTAATGGAGGACATTGCTCTTTACGTCGAAGACGCTGGAAGGGGTGTTAGCTCTGAGACAGAACCATGTCTTCCCGCGGCTGAAGAAGATCCAGAGGATCGGTCCGAGATCGAAAGAGCCTTGGATAAACTTGAATTGGCCAAGATTAAAGAACAAAAAGATCGCTTGGCCGAACAGATTAGCCCTCTGATTGAATCGGAAAAGGCACGACTAGTTAGAAGATTGGGGCACCGCAACTTGGGTGAAATTCCATCACCAAGTGAGATGGTCGAAATTATTATTAACCGCATCGCCAGCAAAGCTGCCTATAATGCCAACAAACCCAATGTCCCCAGGGCAAATTTATGGCACTTGAGGGTTTGGTTGACACCAGCACAACAATCGGCGGAGAAGGATGGGAAGGAAAACATGAGTATCAAAAATCATATTTCTTCACTAACTGAAGGATATTTCATGTAGAATAGCTGACGTATTGTTTCACATTTTAATTTCGCTGACATTCTACGTTCCCAAAATGGATCCTATCAAATATTTCACATTTTCTATGATTATCTCTATTTCAGGTATTCGGGGAATCCTCCTTAATAGACAAAATATTCCTATTATGTCAATGCCAATTGAATCAATGTTATTAGCTATGAATTCGAACTTTTTGGTATTTTCTGTTTCTTCGGGTGATATGATGGGTCAATCATTTGGTTTACTTGTTCCAACGGTGGCAGCTGCGGAATCTACTGTTGGGTTAGCTATTTTTGTTATTACTTTCAGAGTCTAAGGAACTATTGCTATAGAATCTATTAATAGCATCCAAGGTTAAAGATGACTCCTAGAGAGTTAGCAATACGAAGTTCTCTTCTCCTTTCTTTCTCTTCTTTCTTTTTGATACTTGGTTGGTAGGGTCAGGGCCTTTCTCGCTGGGCGAGCATATCCGATTCTAAAGTCCTTTCTTATTCTTAAACCACTTCCTCTACAATTGCTGAAAGATACAGATCAGGCTTTCTGAATGAGATTGAGTTCCACGAATATGCAGGCTAGAAAGATGCTATTTTCTGCTATTCTCTATTTGTGCATCAAGTTCGAAGAAGATCTCAATTTATAATGAAGAAATGATAGTAGCCCTATGTTTTCTAGGCTTTATCATATTCACTCGGAAGAGTTTAGGTAATACTTTCAAAGTGACTCTCGACGGGAGAATCCAGGCTATTCAAGAAGAATCGCAACAATTCCCCAATCCTAACGAAGTAGTTCCTCCGGAATCCAATGAACAACAACGATTACTTAGGATCAGCTTGCAAATTTGTGGCACAGTAGTGGAATCATTACCAATGACACTTTGTGTGCCTAAGTGCGAAAAGAGAGTGCACGCTTTGTTATGACGAAACCTAAATGTTAAGTCAGCAACACTTCCAAATGCCACTTCTTCCCACCGCATCCGTCTTTAGGATGATATAACCATAAAGATGCACGTCTTAGTGAGGAAAAGATTTTGCCCCTGGTGTAGTTCGAAAGCAGAAAGAGTCAAATTCATTTGAGAGAGCTTGGTGGTCTTAAGAATGGTTCGGGTGGGGGATTCTTTTAAGAATAAAGAATTAGAATAGAATCTAATTCATGTTCATGTTAACAGAAGAGTGGATGCAATACCAAGACGCTCGAGAGAAAAGGCTAGCCTTGTATATACGCTATTTCTGTTTATGTCAGAGGTGCCCAAAGCTAGAAGCAAGATTTCGAGTAGAATATTCAAAGCTTTTGAGTAAGTAAGATGGATGTATTTGGAAGAAAGTGAAAGAACTAGTTGAATATATATAGATATAGAGAAATTACTTTCTCTTAATTGGGTGATATAAGGTTTTTGAGATCGGTTCTGAAGTCGAACAGGTTTTCGACATGAAAAGCTCCACAGAGCTGTCTTATGCGGGTGCTACGAGGCCCACAGCTTTCTTGATCGCCTCATTCTTCAACCATGGGTTAAGATGTGGCGAAAATCTCTCTGATTGTAGCGTATATTATGCTCGAGGTCTCTCGAGCCTCCTCTTGTATCAATGTGTCCGTTTTAGCGTTTAAGGAATAAGGTAATGAAATTCCGGTATGGACTTTTGTTGTTGTTACGACAGGTAGAGAGCAGTGCCCTATTGGTCTAATTCCTGCTTCCCCTTGGTATCGGTAAAGGGGCTGGTAAGCGCTTCCCGAATAGATTCCTTTCTCTTCCCCGGATACCGAACAAAGGGAACCCTGGCTTCACTTGTCGTAGTAAGACCACCCCTCTATAAGCTTTCCCTATCGCTCTAATGAACCTCTTTCCACCTGTTCTCTAGAGTTCAAGAACAAATTCTTGCCTATCCCTTATTTGTCCATTAAGTCCATTTTCCGCTAAAGGCAGCATGAAAAGCACCTAAATTGTAATACGTAAGAGGAAGGACGACTAAGAAACTATGCTACTATTGGTACCCCAAACTAAAAACTACAATTGGAAATCCAACTTTAGGTGGTCATTATGATCAAAAACTCACTCTCTGAAGAATTTTATTGACCTCGCATATAACATGGGGGATGTGGTTAGCACCCATATTTAAGAATAAAAGAACAAAGACTTGACTGGATGGTATTCACGAGCATATGACAAGCATGCGTGAAGAAGGGTCTTATGTTACCATTTTTGGTGGTAAAGAAGTTGTTCTTGTTCTTCCATTCCGAAACCCACTTCAACTTTCAAGATTGGGTTGGTGTTCCGATAGGCGAGAGGTGTAAGCACCGCGAGGTGTGAAGCCAGATCGTACTAAAGAAAATGAAAAAATTTAGAAAATGAGAGATTTCAAAAAAAAAATAAAAGCAGAATGAAAGACAATCCTATATTAACAAGGACGAGCTTTTTCACAAAGAAAGCTTCACGCACAACTAGTTGTATATCGATCGGAAAGAAGCAGCTGCAAATGCTACAAGTGGTTCTTCCTTCCTATGCCATCTATCTATAAGGGTTAGCTTGATTCGCCCCCATCTTTAATAGGACTTGACTAAGTTCGGGCAGATCTCCGCCCCATTTCACGGATGCATCGCATTGAGAATTAACACGTCAGATTAACCACTTAGAGAGAGAGTTCCCCATATTACATTTCATTGGCAACTGAAATAGATCTAAACGGATTGCGCGGTACCCCGGACCGAAGAATTTGAAAAATAAATTGAAAAGGATAACAATATAAGGCCTAGATGTAACCTGTGCGGAGCAAGCCGACACTGGCCTGCAATTGCTTTCTCATTGGCTCCATTTGGGTTCGTAGTATCATCCTGAAAAGGTTTTTTTCTTTCTCTGGATAAACTCTCAACTTTCCGTGCTATCCTATCAACAAGTCAGTCAATATCAATAGTGGAGGAAGAAGAGTAGTACCCATTTTTCAGTTAGTCTTAATAGTTTAATAATTCAACTAGTGGTCTTCTTGCCTAAAAAAAGGAGTCAGCCCAATATGGGCAATGATAGACAGACCAAATATTTACGCAGTCGTTGTGTGCTTGCTCTGTGCACCGGCACAACAGAATTCGAAGCTGCTCAGTGTACTAGCTCTATAATGGAGTCAGACCCAACCACACTCTCTTAGTATAAAGCAGAGTAGGACCATTGGCCTGATCTGACTCCCCACCCAACCGCCGTGGCCTATGTTTCAAAATCAACTGCATCGTACGCTGCTATAGCACTTGCCAACTACCCTGGAAATGAAAAAGAACCTCTATCCTCAACCCTTCCAATCCTTAGTTCATGGTGGCAACTTCACCCCGCACATCTTTTGGTTGTGAGCCCCGCCTAGAGGGAGGCGCTAAAGGTAGGGCATAACGTTAAATCTTCCTCGCCTTTCAGAGGTTTTCCAGCCTTCTGTTGAGCACCAATTGGAAATCCCTCAAAAAAAGCTTTTCTGGGGACGCGTTGTTCAAGTCGAGTTTCCTTATTGCCCCTTCAAAGACATCCCTTCTAACTTCCCTATTTCCAAAGCAATAAATAAAGGTCGAAACCTCTCTTTCGATAGCCTCTTTTGTTGGGCTCGGTGGCCACAATCTCAAGGCTAGATCCAGATCCCTCATAGCCTGTTCGGCATGAGGAATGGCTGGCGGAGCATCAAGATTTCCTTGATCCATTCTCAAGATCTCAGGCCCCCTACCAACTCGCTCCCGGTGACATTAGGCACTACCTCATTTGGACAGGAAAAAATATAACTGTCCATAAAACAAATCATTGCTATGTTTTCGGTCTCGTTGAATAAAATGCAAATGAAATGACTTACTAGCCACAGTATATCACCGACACAACCTATATTAACAAATGATAGTTGTGTAGAAATTGAAAAAAAAATTGAGACTAGAATGTAATGATACGTATTATGTGAAGTATTGGGATCATAGAGAAGAAGGAAAAAAATGACAAAACAAAAACTACAAAGGAAAAATAATAGAATATCACTCATTTTCAGGTAAGATTTAATTAGCCCGCTCCTTGCTCGCGGAGCATGAAGAATAGCGTTATCGAATTTCCATCAATGACTTAAACCACTTTCTTAAGTGCTTTTAAAGACCGGCCATTATCGGACTCTTGTTATACTTTTTTTTCACCGGCCTTGGACCATGTCTCCCGAGCAATCTTAGTACATATGGCGCAAGACGATTCCATAGATCTAGGTCGGAATGGGATCAGGTGTTTTCACGTCTTATCGTAGTGCCCCCTTTTGTCTTGATTTCTGATTGATGCACAAGAAGGAAAATGGAACAATTCTATTTTTGACTCGCCCCCGATTACGTGGCCTTTGGACCCTTTGCCTACCCGCCACCAGTGGAAGAAAGCTAGCCCCCTATGTTGGAAAGTTGGTGGAAGAGTAAATCTCCATCGCGAAAGATTCAATCCAGCTATAGGTTACCCTACGGCTACTTTGTTACGACTTCACCCCAGTTGAAGAGCCCACCGTGGTATGCGCCAATAAGACCACCAAAGGCACTTTGTGGCACTAGTGTGCCACAGAAGTCATGGGTGATCACTGGTCCGATGCTTCGAGAAAACAAATTCCCAAGGTGTGACGGGTGGTGTGTATAGGGCCTGGGTACATATTCACCGCGGCATGCTGATCCGCGATTACTAGCGATTCCAACTTCATGTTCCCGAGTTGCAGAGAACAATCCAAATTGAGGCAATCTTTCCGGATTCGCTATGCCTCACATCCTTGCTTACCATTGTAATTTACATTGTAGCACGTGTGTGGCACAGCCCATAAGGGCCATGCAGACTTGACGTCATCCCCACCTTCCTCCAGTATATCACTGGCAGTCCTTCGTGAGTGCGGCACACACCTTTTTGTTTGTTTCGGAGCAGTTTGTTTGGGTGGGGCGTACTAAACCCACTACGTACCACACCACCGGGTGGCTTGCCTGAATGCCGAGTCTTTCTCTGCCGTCAACTCGACGTCGTCATCACCTGCAAGATAAGGCCAAAAACTTGACTTTACTAAACAAGCGTGAAAGGCCCTTTCTATATAGAAATAGAAAGTGCTTCGAAAGGCGCCGGCTACCTTCTTACTGATAGCACAGCTAGGTGCTGGCACTCAATAAGTAGCGCTGGCACGTCACTCGGCTCCTCGGCTCACTTCGGTTGCAAAGACTATCTCCTTAGGCGCATGTCTCAGCAATACAAAACGAGGGTTTCGCTTGTTATAGGACTTGACCAAACATCTCATGACATGAGCTGACGACAGCCATGCAGCACCTGTATGAAAGTCAGTAATATCCCGTTAAGGACAGGTTTTCTTGTTCATATGTCATGGGCTGGTAAGGGGCTTGCGTGTTGTATCGAAATAAACCACATGATCCCCCACTTGTGCAAGCCCCCATCAATTCCTTTGAGTTTGGGTCTTGCGACCGTACTCCCCAGGCAGAGTGTTTCACATGTTAGCTGGACCTGTGATCCGCGTAGACCTAGGGCGAACACTTATTGTTTACGGCATAAACTACCAGGGTATCTAATCATGTTTGCTCTCCATGCTTTCGCACCTCAGCATCGATAGGAAACTAGAGAGCTGCCTTCATTTTGGTAGTCCTTCGTAGATCTCCGGATTTTACCCCTACACACGAAATTCTACTCTCCTCTGTCTCACTCATGTGAATTGGTTTCGAGAGAATTCCGCCAATTTTTGGCGGCTTTCACTTTCAACCCGATTCACCGCCTACGTGTCCTTTATGCCCAGTCATTCCGAAGAACACTTGCCCCCCCCCCCGCCCATCTTACCGCAGCTACTGGCACTGAGTTATCCGGGGCTTCTACCTCGAGTCCTGTCATGATCGCGCACTTGATGAAAGAGCTTTACAAGTGGCATTGCCCTTCTGCACTCACGTGATATTGCTGGATCGGGCTTTCGCCCATTGTCCAAGATTCCCCACTGCTGCACCCCATGGGAGTACGGGCCGTGTCTCAGTCCGAGTGTGGCTGATCATCCGAAAAGACCAGCTAAGCATTATTGGCTTGGTCAGCCTTTATCTGAGCAACTACCTATTACTACGCAGGCTCATCAAACAACACTCTTTAGCTTTCTTCAAGCTTTGGCCCGAACTGTTCGGCAGATTCCCATGCGTTACGCACCCGTTCGACACTTTGTTCTCAACTCGTCTCACCTCCTGGGCGAGACAAGCTACCTTTAGCTAGGAGCCTCTTTTCCTTCTGCCCAGCTCCTCAAAACCAACGTTCGACTTGCATGTGTTAAGAATATAGCTAGCATTCCTTTTGAGCTAGGATCAAACTCTTCTTTTGAGTATGATTGGGCCATGCAATGGTAGAACCTGGTGAACCGAGCATACTATTTCCCAACCTTCTGTGAACTTTTCTTCTCTTATGATTTTTGCTACTTTTTTTAATAGTATTGGTCTTGTTTGGAGTATCAGTCTAGTCACTCAACTAATCCACTCATGGAGTGTGTTTGGTATAGTAGTAGTCTGGTAGTTGAGACTTCGCCCCATCTTCTTCAGTAAAGCCGAGCCAAACTATTATATTGATTACGCCAAACATAGATTTAGAGGCTCTTACTAGATAGGGTGGCATAATAGAAGTCTGACTACTAGCTTTTAGTCTTAATCAGGCAGCGGCGGTCAGGAATGAATGTTTACTAAACTATCCACCATTTCATTAGGACAACACTTGCTTAGTCTTTTTCTAGCTTGATTGCGAAGCATGGTTTGGAAAGGTCAGCTGAAAGACGTTATATATTAATATTCAAACCTTTTCCTTTGTGGATGGCCCCAATGCTTAACTTCAGGTTCCCTCCACATACATATGAAAAGTAAGCCAGACGTATTAGCTCATCAACTCGCCTTAACGCACCCTCACTATATAGGTTCGGAATTGCGTACGGTATCACTTGCCTAACAGCTGCCAAAAGCGAAAGCTTAAATGTTGACGGGCTTATTGTCTCCTTTCTTATCTTAAAAAAAGGTAAAATAAGAGAGGGATCACTCCTCGGGCAGTCGCTAACCATTGCGCCTTCCCTTCTGCTTACACCATTTATTTGTGAATGCTCCGCTTTGCTCTTTGCCGCGCTACTTCCGCTAGCAACCAGCTTCAGATTCTCCTTAAGGCAACGTGTTGAGTAGGGATTTGTATAGAAACTCTATTTTGGGGCTCAATGTTGTTGGACTCTACTCCTCTCCCCAGGCTCACTCCGCTATATGCCCAAAGATTCAACTCAATCACTTGGACAGAGGGATTTGACCTACTAACTGCAGGCTCGGGTGCGAGAACGATATCCATTGCCTGCTGCCCCCTCCCAATAATACGTGTTTATCAACCACCCGCTTACTATAAGAATGTATCATGATGAGAATCAAAGCAGTCTTATGAATGCCCAGTTCTCATGTCTTCTTCGGGTCCTTAATAGAACTCAAAACTAGGTTTCTTCTGTATATAAACTATATCTTTTTCTTCCTAAGAGTTTGAATTGAAAGTCGACTAAATGTGATGAAAAGTTATATGCTTAACACATGCAAGTCAAATATAGTATGAAGGCTTTCTCTTCTAAAGGCAGCGGTGAAGACTCCATTGCAACATTAAGTAAGGAGTTGGAGGAAGTCAAGGAGTATCCACTTCGTCATCTCAGTCTCTTTTTGTGCAAAGAGGTAGAAAAGATTCTGCCCTTCTTGCCTTGAGTAGTGGATAGTGTATTATTAATAGCGATGCTATTTATCATTACTCTAGTATGAGTGCCATTTTCTTTTCACTTAACCCATCAACATTATTGGGTAAGCTAAAGCTTGTTGATGGCTCTACTACTCCCATTCTTGGGAGTGATACTGTGAAAGAAAACCATCTCATCCTTACCCTTGAATTCTCTTTTATATGTTTCGTCTTTTAATCTCTTGTATGTGAGCTCCTTAACAAAAAAATCCTGAACTCTAGTGTAACTTTCATCTCTGATCGGTGTGTTTTTCAGGACCCGAGGACGGGGGGATCCTTGGGAGTGGACGTGAGGACAAGGGGCTCTACAAAACATCCTTGAGACTTCTGGTCTTATGTCCTCCACACAGGCCTTGAATGCTTCTTCTTATAATGAAGTCGAGTTATGGCATCGTAGATTAGGGCATCTTCATGTGTCAAAGATGCAATTCTTAGTTCCTAGTTTATCTGAATCAGGTGTTTCTGAGTTGGATTCTTATGTATGTAAGAGGGCTAAGCATATTCTAAAGTAATATTCCTATAGTGAGAGTCATTGCAGTGTACTATTTTAGTCAGTTCACTCTGATGTACGGGGTCCTGCCCCTACTCTTTCTTTATCGGGTTATAATTATTTTGTGACTTTTTTAGATTCTTTCTCTCGTCTTACTACTGTTTATCAACAAATATCTAAGAATAAGGTTAGTTTTATCCTTCCTTTGTATCAAAAGACTGTTAAAACTCCATACAATGATTCTATAAAAAGACTTAAGTCAGATAATGGTAGAAAGAACGTCTCCCAGAAACTGCTGCAGGGATATTTGAAAAAGCATGGTATTGAGTCTCAAATGACATGCCCATAGACCCCACAACAAAATGTGTTACAGAATGGAAAAAGAGACATTTATTGGAAGTTATTAGGGCACCTTCCTTTGAGATGAATCTTCAAAAGTCTTTATAGTCTGAAGCAGTGTTAACCTAGGTTTACCTAATTAATAGGGATGCTTTCCGTGGTATTTAAAGGGAATATGTTAATAGATTCTTGATCTATATCTTCTATTTTTGGGTGTGTGTTATGTCTATGTAACCGGGACCTCTCATAAGAAATTGGATCCTAGAGCTGTGAGATGTGTCTTCACTGGTTATCCGACATCACAAAATTGTTTGATCCCATTAAAAAAGAAAGTATGTCTCTATTGATGTTACTTGATTTTCAAATCAACCCAATTTTCATGAACCAACAAAGAAAACCTTGAGTCAAGTGATCAGCCATCTTTTATAATCCCTATGTCATCTGCCCATAGAGAAAACAATGATACTACTCCTCCAGGGGAAGATGCGGTCAAGACCAATTAGTGGAAGACATACTGACCTGACGAGGTAAGAGAGTTCTAGTTGTCCCTTATGTTCCTCTTGTTAACAGCGAGGATCTTTCCCTTGAATTGCGAAATGTTAATATGCCTCAAGATGAAGAGAGAGAAACTAACCCTGAAACTTTTGATCTTGATCTTACGATTGCAGTCAGGAAAGGGGAAAAAGAGCCTGTACCTAACTCCCTTTGAACTACTATATATCATATCCAAAATTGTCATCCTCCTACACGACCTTTATATCCACTTCTAATTCGGTATCCATACTGAAGACTACAACGGAAGCTTTGTGTACCCCTTACTGGAAGAGGGCGATGATGGAGGAGATGAGTGCACTTGAGAAGAATGAGACATGGGAGATAGTTGATTTACCTCCTGGAATGAAGACTGTGGGATCTAAATATAAATGGGTATACACAGTGAAATTCCAGCCAAGTGGGGAATTGATAGATATAAAGCAAGGTTAGTGGCAAGAGGATTCACATAAACCAAAGGAATAGACTATGGCGTGACCCTTTCAACAGAGGCAAAGGTCATTTCTATTAGAATCTTACTTTCCTTGGCTACATAGAGATCTTGGCCATTGTATCAGTTAGATGTGAAAATGGCTTCTTGCATGGGGACTCACACGAGGAGGTGTATATAGAGATAGCACCCGGATATGGAATGAAAGGGGAGTCACATAAAGTAGGCAAATTGAAGAAAGCCCTGTATGGATTGAAGCAATCCCAGATGGCATGGTTTGAGATGTTCAGTAAGGCCATAGTTTAGTTTGGCTACAAAAGGTGTGCTTCTGATCACACACAATTCGTAATAAAGGGTAAGAAAGTGAGCCGGATCATAGTGAATATTTATAATATTGTGGTCACTGGTGATGATGTATATGAGATTGCAAGATTGAAGGCTTACTTGAGCCGCACCTTCGACATAAAATTGGCATGCTAAGGTAGTTCTTTGACATAGAGGTTTCCGAGATCTATAAGAATTAGAGCCATCTCTCAAAATAGTCAAAAGAAGTATGTCCTCGATTTGAAGAAAACAGGGATGTTAGGTTGCAATGCCGCAATTATCCCAATAGAAAAAAATCATAAGCTTGAAGAAAAGAGAAAAGAACCCTTGGATGATGCAGGCATCAGAGGCTTGTAGGAAAACTTAGATATCTTACTATCACTAGACCTAACATTACCTATGTTGTGGGGTTGGTAAGCCAGTATATACATGCACCTTGTCAAGCATACCTACATGTAGTATACAGGATCTTGTGGTACCTCAAAGGTTATCTTGGCAAATGTATGATCTATACTAATCATGGCCATGGGAGAGTTGAAATGTATAGTAATGGTGATTTGGGTGGGTCAGTAGAGGATAGAAGATCAACTTCAGGATGAGAAAAGATCGCTGAGAAAGCATCTTGGCGAAGATAAAAGAGTTCGACACCTGAAAACCCCGAAACAAAGCCCGTATTCTTCCTAAACCCCCTATTCTTAGCATGACGGATATTGAATAAAGGGACGACCAAGGGGGTACTGATTTGAGGGAAGCATAAAGGAAGACGCCGAAAGGTTATGTTAAAAGAGATGGCTTTGAGACTAGTGAAAACAATATGTTGAAATAGTAAATTTAGTAGTCTGCTTTCTTTCTCGGGGTATGAACTCCTCCCTTGAGGAAGGCCCCTGTTGTGGCAATTCAACCCAGAGGGTATAGTTACTCTAACTAATAAGAAGCATAGTAAAGTCAATGTAGAATAATAGAATATCTTATTAGCTTATGAAGGAATGAAGCAAGTGTAGCTTTGAAAGCAGCAAGGAGGCATTAGGGGAAACCTAGATTCAAGGTCGTAAGAATCGGAAACAGACTCAAAAATGGAACCCTTTCTCTAGCGGCCTCTTAGCTTCTTTATATACAATCATTCTAGGCTAGTAGCTGCTCCTGCCTTTCGAACAGCAAGAGTACCGACATATAGAGCGAAGAATCCATAAAGAAAAGAGCCAAGGCTTGTCGTAGATAAGAGTTATGTTTTAGTCTTATATCTTATTTGCGAGAATTTCTTCTCTCCGGTCTTGTCTCCTCACTAAGTGGTTGCACACACACCTGTCTTACAGATAGAGTCAAGCACGAGATGCGTATTTACTTATTATTTTTAGCATGTGCTAGCTAAAGGGTATCTTCGGTTAAATTCGTTGTTTTGCTGGTCGGCTGAGGAAAAGGCAAATGGTATTTGGAGTAATAGACAAGGCATGATTTTCATCTTGATGAAGTGTAGAACGGTGTTGCCTTTCCATTGAGCCGGGGAGACAATCCAAATCGTAGTCAGTGTCCATTATTTGATTGAGCACGACGTGGTCTGCTAGTCGCGTTAAACCATCCAAAGGAGTACTGTCAGCCCCCAAAAGTGCTTTCCTTCTCGCGCGAAAAAAAAAGGAAGTTTAGCTATTTTGTCTGCCTCCTTTACCTATCAAAGATTCTATTAACATTCCAGATGGCACTCTCTTACCTCTTTCAAACTGTGGGTCTATGTCTTCATACCGGATTATTCATGATAGATTCCATTTTCCTCCTAAAGACTACTTGTTTTCTATCAGTCACCTTGCAACTAACCATCTTCGTCTCATCTTTTCTTCTTCTGAGTGTCTTATCCACGATCAGCGCACGGGAAGGATCGTTGGCCGGTAAAATCTTTATTATAGGATATTTTTCTCTACATTCCTTTTTTCAGCCGCTTCATTAGGATAAAGAATGGGACCCGCCGTCAACTGAGACATACACAACACATAGTGCAAGACTTCTTCCATTGTCTAGGGTATATTCCTGCATTTCATTCAGATGGGTTGAACAATTCATGTGATTGTTTACAGTTGGCAATTGTATGCTCCTAGATTAAACATAAGAATCCAAAAAAGTGTGCCTTTCTTTGGATTGATTCATTCATTAGTGTCCACTTGTGATTTGACCTACGGCTGATTTAAGGATATATCACAGACAACTACTTGAATTTAATTAAGGGGTCCTACTCGAGTGCAGTCATTCATAGGTGCAAGGTACTTTACTTACTATTATAAGTGGATGACTACAGTAGATAGATCTGGGTTTCTTTGCTTAGAGAGAAGTCCTAAGTTCTTTCTAAGTTTAATATATAGAAAGTTTGGAAAATAAGTCAAATCTCCAGATCAAGAGGTGGAGGTCTGAACTCCGGCAGAGAATACGTGTCAAGGGTCTTTGATTTCATGCTCCTGAAGAAAGGAATCAAACGTGAGCTGTCGTGTGTTCATACTCCGCTGCAGAATGGGGTGTCCGAAAGAAAAGACCGACAAATAGTAATAGTTGAAATGGCTTTGACTTTGATGATAAATAATGGAGTACCAAAGCATCTATGGGTTGAAGCATTCACTACTACAGTGTATTTAATCAACAGATTGCCATTTTCTATTATCAACATGCAATCTCCATTTTCTTCTCTTTATGGTCGTGATACTTTTCAGAGGGAGATCACTACCCTTTCCGAGACATCTGACTGGGTTACTTTAAATCAATCTTCAGAGCACAGTTCCGATAGTAGATTTCAAGGTGCCGATAATTCATCTTCAAAAATCATTCTATCTATGATTGCCACCTCAAGCGAGCACTTTATGGCCTTAAACAAGCACCCAACCTATACAAAGGGCTATAGCTGTCCACTATAGGAGCTTTCTTCTAACAATCACTTATTTGGTATGTCACGAAATCATGAAGCGAACTCTATCTATTCAATATCTATATGGGTGAAAGAAGATCGAAAGCCATTGAGTAGTGAGACTTTCTTTTTTCCAGAGTAGTCATAGAAAGAGAATCGAGGGATCTACAGGCATGAGTGCTCAGGTATGCCGTCAGTCTATATTCTTAGTAGTCTTTTTCAGTTGTATTTGTTTTAACGAAAAAAGAATAAAGAAAGTCCCGAAGAGCGGAACGACCGTCCAAATCCCCCAAATACATGGGAGCGGGCACTACTCTCAGCCTATCGTAACAACGAAAGAAAACTCCACATACCAGAAAAGAGATTGACATTATTCCTAGAACGGAATATAGACATTGGTACAAGAGGAGGCTCGAGGGACCTCGAACGTAATATACGCTACCATCGGAGAGACTTTAGCCACATCTTATCCCATGGTTTAAGAATGAGGCGATCAAGAAAGTCCTCCCCTGGAAAAAATATCCAAAGATCTTCTCTTTCATTTTCATTACAAAAAAAGCGAAGGCGCTACTTTTAGCCCTTTCAAGAATGAAGGCCCGCGCGACACTCGACCTTAACACTCCTAAATCTGGAAATCCTAACCACAGTTTTAATAATAACAGGTGGCGAAAGCATACAAATATAGTGAGGCTTCCATCGCTTAGATCTTGGGTGATAGGGCGCGCCACAGATACGATAAGAAGCACCTCTCAATCGATAGGTCAAAGACAGAAAGATAGTACCAGTTACATCTCTAATCTTTGAGAAAATTAGGGTCTTTTCAACATAATAGCGTCAACCAAAGACCGGAGCATCTTAGCAGACACTAGAGAGAAATCCCTAGTAACTTCGTCGCTCAAAAATGATTTGGCAAACTCCAAAACATGACTTATAATAAATAATCATTCAAATGGGAGACTTTTCTTTAGATATAGTTATATTACACTGAAACTATATATTATGCTAAGTGGCCTTCACCTTCACATCGGCGATCACCGTCGCCAAGAATGACATAGTTTCAAAGCTTCGTTGTGCCATACACCCTTTCAGTAGCTATCCACACAAGTATATGATGTTTAAGTGTGAATAGAGGCCAAGAACTCAAAAAACCGAGGGGTTGACCCTTTGTAAACGTCACAACCGATGACCTATAGCCTTTATTACAATTATAGAAACTATATGGTAATTGAAAGACTACAGAACAAAGTATGAACGTCCAAGAAGTTGCAAAGGGATTTCCAAACAACCCTGGATACATGACATCAAGAAAACAAATAAGGAATCAGTAGCAACCTTAAGATAAAAAGAGATAAATTTTTTCTTTCTTCTCAAGTATTGTAACGGTTAGGTCTGATTATAGGTACTATCCATTCTTAACCTTGCCAAAACCTTCATCCATCATGTATAGGCCGTACCTAGGCCTGATATAAGCGTAAGCCAATAGCGAATAACCTTTTCTTCCCTGCCTTCTCGAGCTTCATTCCCATCCTGCATCCAAAGTGATAGCGGCTGTAGCATCCACCGGTAATGTGTGGAAGAGGGTAAGATTTCTATGTGGATAGGACGTATCAACACATTTTGCATCTTTTAATTTTAAAGGAAATATAGTTTAATAATATAATGTTGGGTCCTGAGGACTAGGATGGCCGATGATAAAAACCAAAATGTGCCAGGGGTTGATCATCGAAGCCTGGGCAATAACGATTAAGGAATTTAAGCGCTGATGTAGCTAAGAGCCACCTTCATAGTCAATTCATTAGGGTTGTCATCTTCTACCCGGAAAAGTATCCACCGTTTTCTTTATCTGTTAAGCCTCAAAGCTGTGGGACTTCCTAAAAAAAACTGCAATCGCAGTTTATCAACCACTCACAAGACCACCGAGATCTTTGACTTAGCTCCCAAAGGTAATCCACCCGGCCCTTACCCAACCTATACAAGGAGATCGGAAGATAACGAAAAGGAGACAAGGTCCTAACTAAATAGAATACAAAGTTCCATCTATCATATCAGTAGAGTCAATCCGATTCGTTCTTATCTATAGATATTGAAAGAGTAAACTTATGACCTCACAGATGGAGAGGGACTCGAACCCCCGCTATTTCTATAAATACTTCGGTTTTCAAGACCGACTCTTTCAACCGCTCAGACATCCATTCCCTTCGCGCTTCGCCCGCCCTATCCATTCGCGCACTGGCAGGTAGGGGCTAATCTATGTGATTCGCTATGCTTGCCTGTGCCTATCGGCTGATTCTATTGACTGACGGTTAGCAAAACTTTTCTGGTAGTACGAATCGCTACGCTTCGCCTCTTTTTATATGATAATATGCATCTTGGTTGTTGCGCTTCCTGTTGGTAATATCAAGAGAGTGAATAACGAATGATCCTCCAACCTAAAAGAGTGATTGAGTTCGACTCATGCAAGTGAGTGGAAGGCGTGGCAAGAGAGCGAGTTTGACCGGCAAACGATCAGCAAGTGAAGGACCGATCCTTTTGCGCCAATACTGTTCTGAGACTGGTACTTGGAGGCTCACGAGCAACATATAGACAAAGGTTGCCCATCACTCCCTCGCTTTTTTTAAAGGCCCTTTCAATTCTCTTTCTAGTATGGTTCCTCCATAAGAACACTAACACCCAGCTACGCAGAGCAGCTCTCTCCCCAGCCCACAACATAGTGTGGAATCTGGATCCTTTCATCGAGCACCATTTCTTTTAGATATAAAGGTATTCTGACTTTATTGGATCAAGTCATAACCTAAGCCTTCTACTAGTAGACTACTATAGAGAGACTAATCTCTATTTTAGATATTGGACTCTCTTACTGTGATTAGCTCCTACTAGTAAGAAGCTGTTCCCGAGCCAGGTTCCCTAGATCTACGTGTTCCTAGCCGAGCCTAAATAGATGAATGAAGAAAGGCGCCCGGGTAGACTTCAAGAGCTCTTGCTCTGCCTATCCTCCTACTTCTTATTCTAGGGGTCATAGAAAGATACGAACCACCTACTCTTTAAAGCCCTAACATTAGATTGAATAAAATGAAAGCTGCCTATCCTCACTAATAAAAAACAACAATCCCTCCCCTTCTGTTACCTACTTTTACTCATTTCTTCGGTATACCTCAATACAAGAAAAGCGCAGGAAAGGATAAACAATAAAAACTGGGCTATTGCCCTATCTAAGCAGCTTTCCCCTCTCATCTACGAAAGTAATCTTTTAATCTATTTCAGTTCTTGTGTCTGTCGCTATCGCCCTATTCTCTCTCAATTTCCAATCCTTTCTAGTTGAGTGGGAGTCCCTTAGCAGTGGCTTCCAACACTTAAGATTGACCTCCTCAAGTGCCAGATATGAATGTTTTATGAATTTCATACGGGACTACTTACTTACCTAAAGTTCACTTTTGGCTTTCCAAAAAAGTTGACTGAAGGAACTAACCTAAGCATAGCTCTCTCTCTCAAATACAAATGCCAAGAAAGGGATTCCTTGGATAAAGTGGAATAATGCTAAAAAGGTCCTTTCATTTCTCTGTGAAGGCCTTCGTCCTACTTATAGTATCAGTCCTCCAGCCTATACTTGTGTTTTCATTAACTAAGAACACATGCACTTTGTTGGCACTAAAAAAAGGTTATTCAATCCATTAGTTCAACTGAAGGTGCGCAACCTCTTCTGAACTGGAACAAGAAAGAGCTCATAACCACTGCTTGTGAACAGCTCTCCTCAACTTAAGGCGCACCTACTCTTACTAGAAGTCTAGTCCCTCTCAGGTCCTGTTTTGATCTCTAACTAACAAACTTACAACATAGGCCGGAAGAGAGATATTTAGAAAACCCGATTTCCTCTCTTAAGAACCTAACTCAAAAGAGAAAAAAAGACCAGATTAAAAGAGATCTCACTTTCGACTATTGAACTTGACTTTTATATCCACATTGGAACTAGACTTAAACGTCTTAGGATCCTCCTTAGGGCCAGCTTTAACTCCACTTTCACTTTCATATCAAGAACGTCGACTTGCACTTGCAATATAGTATTTGACTTTCCGGAATCCTTGCTCCTGGCATATATTCATATAGGCCACTCATAAGAATAAGACGTTCAACTCCCTAAAACATGTGTAATTGAGAGAGTCATCATATCAGTGCCTTGGGGAAATGCCTACCTTCAGTAGAGAATTACCGAATGAGTTTCAAACCTGTCCTCTTCGCTTCCCAAGATATTTAAGGAAAAGGGCCTTGTCAGCCACCGCTTGCTGACGACAGAACGCATCATCAATTAACGGGTCCTCGCCTTGGACTTAGTTGGAAATGTAGGTGTTCGGCATGTCCCTTGCTTGCGAACATCTTTAGTAGGGCGGAGGTGCCATTCCTCATGTTTAGCGTTGTCCCCATACTTCACTCTTTCAAAACTTGTATACTTACTAGAGAGTCAGGCATGCCCCTGTCCCTGTCTCCAAGTGTGTGATCCACCGATTCACTGAGTGACTTTTTCTTACCGCTGCGCTTGCGTTCCTATCTCTTAAAGCCCTATCAGACTTCCCCTGCCGATTGAAGAAAGCCTTATATGGCTTCAAATAAGCAATAAAGGCCCTTTCTATCTTATCAGTCAAGCACGCTAGCTGCAATTAAAAAAACAGTGCTAACGAGTAAGAAAATGGATGCGCTAAGGCGCAACTTCGCCCAGCTGTTGCGCCCTTGCTTCTTGCTTTCGAGTCTGAGCTTACTGGGTAGTGAAATGGTCCGTGAATGTGAAGTAAGACTTGTGTTAAGCAACTAGAGTAGTGAAGCCAGAGAGGAAAAATAAGCAAGAAGTTGTTTTCGTTCGATCGACGGAATCAATCGTACTTTCACTGTTGTGGACCAGCTTTCATAAAGCACCTTTGGGCAGCAGCAACTATTAGGATCCAATTTCGAGATTAATTCGACAATGAAACTCTTTAAGCAATGATCTTATCTATGTCATTTCTCTTGACGCGATAAAAAAGACGACTTTCGAGAGTCAGTTAACCCATTGACCTCTTCTCTCAAAAAAGACATTATGCGGGTTAGAGCGGGGAGGGAATGTTTATTTACAGTTGTTGTAGTATGAATTTTCATTTCCTGTTCGGTCTTTCAATAAGTAGTCAGCTGCAGGCGTAGTCAGACTTAACATTGATTTAAGTAGCTGTTGGAGAGAAGGCACCACTTAGACCTGCAATCACCGGGTAGTATGCAGCGGCAGTTTTCAATCATACAATGTGTACTCTTAGTTTGAATTTTAGTGGTAGTCAGTTGTCCTCGTTCTCCTCTTTGAATTTCCCTATTGAGTAAGGGTCAGTGTTTGCAAAATTGTCGAGCCGACGGGGTTAGGTACCAGTAGTGACAATAGCAAAGGGGGTCTGGACACTAGTTGTGCGAGTGGAATGACCCAATTGGACCTAGTCAGCCTGAACCGTTTTGTGGTTCTAGAGGACCCTGAACAAGAAGAGCCAAAGATTCCAGATCTGGACACTACTGAACCGGAAGAAATTGATCAGGATGAGTGTTTGGGTAACAAAGCTAATGAGGGTGTAGTCAAGGTGATAACTCCCGAGGAGAGTGATTTGGCTCATAGAAGCGAGGATATGTAAGAGAGGGTCAATTGTGGCAGTGACTGAGGGGGACTTGTTTTGTGATAAACAAATGACTTCAAACAAGAACCTCAGGGCATCCAAAAGAGGTGATCCTGAGAAGAGTAGTAAGAGTAAGCGTTCAAGTACTGGTGCGATGACAACAAGGTGGAAGATCCTCCCCTGGTTCGAATCACTCTGAATGAAGAGTGGTCAAACAAAATTCAAAACATATCATAAATGTTAAATTCTAAGAAAGATGGGGGAGAAGGAAAGTAAAGGCCAAAGAACAAAAGACAAATAAGGGCTGCCCAAGACGAAAAACCAGAGGTAGCAGTAAGGTGCGAGGGGAATGTAAAAACAACAATAGTTCCACATGAAGGTCCATATATGGAATGTCAAAAAGATCGATAAAGTCAAAAAGCATAGAGAGGCCAAAGATTATATAAGAGCACAAGAGGCAGATTTGATTGGCTTGGTGGAAACCAACGTGAGAAGTGGAAAGGCAGCCAGAATTACCAGATGCTTGGGAAAGAAGTAAAGTAAATCCATTACAATGGAGAATGAGTAAATAAGTTTGACGAGTGTAAGGGCTAGTAAGACCTACCTGCTTTATTGAGCATTTTCATTCACTGAAGCAACTTGAACAAAATAAAAGTAAAAGAAAGAAATTCATTGACTTCAAAAAGGAGGTCAATTAAATGAGTACTAACTCTATTCTATTACTTTGTTGTACCGGGTTAACAAGAGCTGACCCTCTTTATTCACTACACTCCCGGAACAGAACAATCTTGTGTCATAAGAAAAGCTATTATCCAAATCAAATTTTTCTTTCTTTTTTATTTGATTGGCTTCATCCCGAATGTCCCATTACTGATGGGGAAAACTGTTCGAAAAGAGATATTTAATTAAATAATAAAAGCGGCATTATCCCTAAACTTTAAGAACACACAAAGAAATCATGCAACACAACTTATTAACTTCATCTGCAGGAACCATCCCTTCTTCAATGTCTATTGATACTAGCTTCTCAAATGTAAAATCACTAGGATCCCCTTTATTTTACTATGTATACTGAGGTCCCAAAGCAGATATTGCTATTAGTCCCAGCTCATTGATAAAGTTCTTCAAATCCCTTGCTCCAGGTTTTGACTGGTTCGAAAGGACCTGGAAGTAGATGTCTATTCAATAGAAGAAGTTGTTCGAACTTTCTACCATTTAGTTCGAACCACCCGAAATAAAAGGAAAATCAGGCTAGAGATGACTCGTAATCGATCCGACTGTTGGACCCTGGACCCACCCGGCCCGTATATTTCATAAGATGTGTTTCATTCAGGAGGATGAACTAGACTTTTTTCATCGCCCCATCCAAGGTAGGTCGAACAAAAGATCTTCCCACTAATGCTTTCATTATCCCCGCTATGATACTCGTAAAGAGCCCTCTTCATTCTCTCTGACACGGTTGTTGAGACACACTAAGTAGTCATGGGAAAGATAAATGTCATCTGTGCGAAGGATATTGAGATAGCTTCTTACTTCTCTGTGCGTGGGTTAGCCCTTGATCGGATAATTATTCTTATTTAAAAGTCAAAAATTAGAGTTCTTTTCACATTAACAACTGTGTTTTTTCTAACAACTCGAAAGGCGATTCCCCCTACTATCTACAACTCCACACACGACAAGAGTGCTTATTCCCCAAATGGAAGAAGTTGTTCGACCTTTCTTTCATTTAGTTTGAACCACCCGAAATAAAAGGAAAATCAGGCTAGAGATGACTCGTAATCGATCCGGCTGTTGGACCCTGGACCCACCCGGCCCGTATATTTCATAAGATATGTTTCATTCAGGAGGATGAACTAGACTTTTTTCATCGCCCCATCCAAGGTAGACCGAACAAAAGATCTTCCCACTAATGCTTTCATTATCCCGGCTATGATACTCGTAAAGAGCCCTTTTCATTCTCTCTGACACGGTTGTTGAGACACACTAAGTAGTCATGGGAAAGAGAAATGGCATCTGTGTGAAGGATATTGAGATAGCTCCTTCCTTCTCTGTGCGTGGGTTAGCCCTTGATCGGATAATTATTCTTATTTAAAAGTGAAAAATTAGAGTTCTATTCACTTTAACAACTGTGTTTTTTCTAACAACTCGGAAGGTGATTCCCCCTACTATCTACAACTCCACACATGACTATAGTGCTTATTCCCCCCAAAAAAAGATTCATTCACCTTCTCTTCCCGACGATCGGTAATTCTTTCTAACAGCTCTATCTGCCCATCTCAGAACGAAGCCTTTCTTGCAAAAGCTCTTCTTACGCTAACCCTGTTCGTGGGATCTTTTATCCTTTCCTTCTTCCTAGGACAAGTAAGAATGGAATTGCCTGAATGATATCAGTCAAAGCGCATTCCCTCGCAGCTTTTTTTCTTCTCAAGCACTTACGATTTCACCTTCTCTTAGATAGGCTATCTTTTGATTCAATGCCATCAAAATGTACTTAGCATGCTTGCTTTTCCTTATTAGTTAAAATAGCGCTAGCAAGATTCTCAAGCTCTGATAAACCGGCAACAAGAATAGCCTTTATTTTATGCCGTGCTAAAAGGACTAAGAGCTCTTATTTCGCAGTCTTTAGAACATAGCAGTCGATGCCGTACTGATTCCTGGCGGTTCTGCTAATCTTCCTATAAATTCCATTCCTAAAAACACGACAATCGTAGACTACTTTGGTTTATCTAGTCTTGATAAATGAAAGGCACACGGTCTTATTCCACAGAGTCAAAGAAAAAGGTCATCTTCTCAAAGTCCGTACCTGTACCGAAGAGACCAGACATTGGGAAGGCATCACCTATGCTAGAAGGCTTAACAGTCCTCCTTATTAAGAGCCCAGATCTGCGTTGTGCTCGGCTTGATGCTATCTCAGATGTCCATTCAAAAAGAGCTACTGGGGGCATCCCTACTAATTCATATTCATCTTTTAAGACAGGAGCTCCTAGGCAAACTCGAAAAAGAAGGAGTGACTCCCGCCCCTAAATAAAGCACCAACCTGCTTTTGCCTTCCTTCTAACATAAAATATACGGAGAGAGGAATTGGCATAATAAAGTAGGAAAATTTACTGAAGAAGTGCAGGAAATATACTTAAAAGAGCTTCTTCAAAATTTCATTATCTTTTTTAAGATAGAAATCCAAATCACTAACAAAGGAATTTTCTTTCGGGACGTTGACAATGTCAAAACAAAAAGAGAAGTTTTTAGTGAATCGTCATTTTCTCACGATTGGGTGGGTGTGAAGTGTACTGTGGTTAAGGTACAATACCGAGCTCGAGATGTTAGATGGTGCAAAATCAATGGGTGCAGGAGCTGCTATTGAATCCGGTCTTAGATGGTTGGAAGACAGAAGCAATAGCATGATAGGAATAGCAGGTTTAATAGATATGAAATCACAATAGGATGAAGACGAGACTTCTTATCGGCTTTCACGTGGAAATGGGATAATGTAAAAATGCCTTTGAAAGGCAACTAGTGAGATGGATTACTTGCTAACGTATCCCTAAGGGCATATCGTCTAAGTCCACGAGTTAGTGCATTGGATTCTTGGGCAACTGCATCTACTAGAGTTGACATAACACCAAGCAAATCTCTTATCTAGTTTAGGACTTATAGCTTTGGAAATTAAATTAGTCATACAACTCCCCTAGCTGCCCTCGCTCGGGTTCTTTGACATCGACTCGGTTGCTATAAAGAATGCGGTATTAGAGCCAATAGAACTAGTGCTCCTTCGTCACCCTCTAGCGTACCGAACTTGTGAAAATCATGATTTAAGATATGCATGGACAAAAGTAGCTACATAGGTTGCATATATAAGAATAGGAATCGAATCCACAGCTATTGATATTGAATTCGCTATTCTCGCCTTAAAAGCTGGGTAAGCGAAGGGGGGACTTTGAACTGTTAAGAGGTGCCTAGAGCTTTCATCAATATGAAAGAGGAAGCTTTTGGGTTGTACCTGTATAACTAGGGATTGGGGGGCATTGATTAGTAAACTATACGAAGATGACACTCTCCAATTGGCCGAACTGAAGATCGACATGAGAAGCTGATGTTCTTGGTAAAGAATCCCATGCAGATTTCTTAATTGTTTTGTTAGGCATTGTCATGAGAAAGAAAGCAGACAAGAGGAAATCAGAAGAACGGGGATTCGAATCGCCTATTTTTTCCCCTTCTTGTTTGCAAGAAAAAAAAGTAACTGAACTAAACAGTAAACAGGAGGCATAGTAGCAAAAATATAAAGATGCCCATCCCATTCTATTTGGATTTGTAAAGAAAGAAGAAGATAATCTCTTTATTCTTTTATAGAATCTTTTCTTAAAGTTAAGTTAATCCGAAAATAGAAAATTGCGTATAGTATATAAGAAAGGTATCCGCTCTGGATTTGTAGGAAGAACACTGTTTTCAAGATCTGGTCTTAGTGAGAGAGTTGTGATTGAGATTTAACTAATACTAATAGAAGAATTTTTAGAAAAGGGAGGAAACAACTAGGTCTCATATAGAAGAAGGGGTTTTTTCGCTTTTTGACAAGAGATGATACATAAGCGCTCTTGGTCTTCTATCGGTATCCGCTGCTCTTAGCCTTGTTAGAATCCAATGTTAGAAGGAAGAATTCAATAGGCATCCAAATATCCATTTTTCTTAGATGGATAAGAGATCAGCTAAAGTAACGGTCATGCCCCTCCTCCCCCTCCGTTTGAGGAAGATATCTCAGGTATTCGCCTATGAGGTCTTCACATAATAGGTTGAAAAAATCCTTATTAGGAAGAAGACTTGGAAAAATCCCCGGTCTTATAAAAGTAGCAAGCAAGTCTAGGCACCTGATGCATGTGAGGGTAAGGGAAGGAAGTCTCTTTGGCACCTATGAGTAGCTGTCACGAATCGAAGTTTCAAAAGCCAAAAGAGAGATTTTCCAACAAGAAAAAAGTTGGTCGAGACATGGGATGATAGGGCGGGAGGCCGACTTTCGGTACTTTCTGCCAACTCGATTTCAATACTATGTAAGCTCCTCATCGCATAATTAAGAAAGTTCAGCTACAGAGGGTAAAGAGATGGGCGGCGAGAGTTCTAATAATTCTCTTCCTTCCATACAGGTCTATGAGCGTCCCATCTTTTTCTTACTTGAATGAAGAAAGACAGAACCTCTCTTTTCGGCCACAGCTAGCAGTTCGCTTTCCACTTCGGAATACCAAAGAGCGATTGAGAGAAGAGCAGTACGTATGACTTAAAAATAGGGTTCCTTCCTCTCTTCACTCTCCGAATTTCGATCCTCACCTTTCTGGTGCCAAAGGCCTACCCTTCCACTTTATAGGAAATTATAAAGGAAGAAGTCGAAAAGGAAAAGAAAGTCACCTTTCCTGCCAACCTCCTGGCTTTATTCTTATACTGATCGAGCTGCACTATCTATTCTAATAGATTCCACTTGGCATGCTTGCACGACTTTCTCTTTGCTTAAAAAAAGGGGGGCAAGTCAAGTAAGTAATCAGTGATCTGAACCAAAGCAGAAGCTTTCAAATAGAAAGAAAGATAGAAGGAAAGAAAGAAAGAACTATCTGACTTCGCTATCTTTCTTTGAGTTCCTAGGAAAGAGATCATACTCCCAAAGAAAGGAAACATAAGAATAGTCAATAAGAGAGGTGACGGTGACCCTCTTTTGCTTTTTCAAGCTATGAATGTAGAGATCAGGTTGAAGAGTGAAAGCGATGAAGTGGTAAGAAGTTGCTAGAACCTAGCACTCGGGAGGTTGTGCTCGACTGAAAGGGTAAGGGCAAGAATACTTAGATGGACGTAGTTCAAGATCGATGTAATTGAGACACCTAAGTAGAGGATGGGAATATGTGAGACCGGCCAAAGGTGGTTCAATATAGCTCATACGCTTTTAAAACTCGTACTATTTTATTATAAAATTTGTGAACACGTTCTTTACTCGGAATAAGTATTTCACTCTAGCTCTCTAGTTCTCTTAGCTATCGTTACATTTTTTGACTCGTGGAAAGTGGAAAGGAAGAAGCGTCGGCTAGTCAGACACGTACTACTTTACTTCCTTACGATGATTCAATGTTAATGACCTCATCCAATCTTTTTTTTGAGCCTTCGCTATCGTGGGCTAGATCGATAGCTAGTAGTTAAGAGCATCAGTCCCCTGACTATAGATAGGAAAAGATGTAGAGGTGCGTGCCACACTCACGAGCTACTAAGAAGTTGACGAAGTAGCAAGTTAAATGAGAGGCTAGAGTCAAAGGTGAGCCAATGAGCTTCTCCGTTGATGAAGAACTTCCCTTGATGTGAGCAGAACTATCTACTTGAATTATTAAGAATGCGGTCCTCCATTCCTGCTTTGAGAAGTAGATTGAAGGGCTTATCGCTTCTCCTATTGTTGCTCCCGGACCCGTCCCGCAGCCGACCGATCTGCTGCCTTAACTTTAGAAAGATCATTTTTGTTCAACATTTTTTTTTAGAAGTAGGGAAAGTAAGAAAAGAGTGAATGAAGGATAAGGAGATTGATGAGTTTTTAATCTTCCTCTTTATGTATGAAATCACAGGCATATAGTGAATGGACGAGCCCTTTCAACTTCGAAGCAGTTTCCTTTGTACTTCCCTTCGTAGGGGAGGTAGGAAAAAGAAAGAGATTAGATAACTATAGAGAAGATTCAGATCCAACCAGCAAGGCATACGGTCTTGGACACTTAACCAAGCTCTTGATGAGCGGTTTCCACCTTCACATTATTCTGCTCTCCTTAGCCTCTGGCTTGGGCGTGGTGAAGCAAGGGGTCAGTGAGATCGATCCCGATCAGTGCAGTTAGATAGTTAGAGTTAGTAGTTTCTTTAACAATTCTAAAAAGAGGATTTTCTCTTAGAGTTAGGGAGCGAGTGGAATAAATGAGTTCAATATGTTAGATAAGAAGCGTAGTATACGAAGCGATCACTAGAGCGAAGGAGTGTAATAGGCAGAAAGGACTACTAGAGCTATATACTTTGAGAACGAGTGGAATACCTAAAACAAGAGAGGGTAGTAGAGCACTTTCGCCTTTTAAGCTTTGTTTTCTCGATCCACTACTATCTCACTAAAAAAAAAGAACTTCTAAGTTAAGAGAAAGAATATAGACAAACCATTGCACAGCCTTAAATAATAATAATATAGGGGGCCTTCTTCTTTTTCTTTATTTTATTTATTTTATCATATTTTGCCTGCTATATCTTATATAGAGTTTTAGCATATAATAATTACCAATACGAGGACTATCGACTTCGCTTTCAACTTATAATAGAAGGGTCTTCACTTCCTTCATTTTGTAAGCTTGCTAGCTTACCGGCTGAACCATCATCATCTGCTTGCTTGGTCACTTTCGTGATAAGGCGCTTAAAAGGATTCTGGATTTTATATATTTTGTGAACTTAAAGACTAGCTGGTTGAAGGGAAGCCAGAAAATCCAGGGAATCAACGTCCCCCAAACCATTAGACTTCCATAGAAGAGGAGTCTGATCGCCATTAAAACCCTTATTTGAAACCGAGGAAATGTCCTACGCAATCCCGATACTGGGTAGGATTCACCAGCCGCTAGACATAGCACTTAAGAAAACAATAGTATTAATGGGACAGGAACTATTCGACCTCTTTCAGGAAAGGGCCTTACACACGGGGACACTAGCTGATCCCGCCGACAGGAGAAAAGGAAGGTCTCTTTCGTCTACGAGCATTTGTACGAAGAAAGGAGTCTCGTACAAAGGGTTGGAAAGAAGGCTTTTGCCTTATTTCAGGTGGGTTAGTGCGTATCTGTTTGGGCAGAGGCGGACAATAAAATACAGAAAGGAACGACAGATGTCAAACAACTCGACAAAGACATTCATATATGAAAAACATAAAGAAAGACATGGCAAGCTTGTGTTTTCCCAGCCGACTCATACACGACCTTCTTTTTTTCTATTGAAGAGTCGGACTCCCTGACATTGCCTTTGCATCACAAGGAGAAAGAAGGGTCTATGCCAAAAGATAAAAAGGTGCTGCATGTATAAGTCCCAAAGAGCTATGATGACTCTCGAAATGGAATTGGGAGAGCAAGATAGTCTAGGGATGGCACATTAGCAGGATATTCAATTTGTGATAACGATGGCGGATAAACCAGATAATAATCTTACTTGTCCCTAACGCTAAAGTACAGTGCATTTTCGGGGACTAGCCCGCTTCCACTCTTTTATTTTTTGTTGAAAAGGCAACGAGGATTAAGAAGGCGATCATTAAGGAAAACAAGGCAATATCTTCGGTTAAAGCAAATCCCAAAATAGCATAACCAAATAATTGTTTTGCCAATGAATGATATCTCGCAACAGAATTAAGGAATTGAAAAAATTTCCAATACCGGCAGTAGCTCCCGCTGAAGAAAGTATAGCAGCTCCTGCGCCGATTAATTTTTAACCTTATAATCTTACATAATAATAAAGAAAGTTAGCTCTTTATTTATTTATCTCGCCCTTCTTTCTTTTCTTCGATTTTAGATGGTAAAAAAAGAGAATGGAATTTCCGATCTTGTACCCAAAGTGCGGTACACTTCACACCAACCCAAACTCCCTACCCTCATAAAACAAAGTTACCCCCTTTGTTTGATTAGTCAATTTTCAAGAGGGGGAAGTTCTTCTATCAATCTCAGGCATACTACTAATCGATTATTTGGCCTGATCGAAACAACCTTGGAAAGATTGTCAGCCTATATAACCAACTTCTTATACCAAGGGAAGAAGGCATCAGATCCCTATAGTTCGAGCCCTTTTTTACCCTAGTTCCTGTACGTGGAATAATTTCCAGTGAGTAAAGTAGTCTAGGGGAAAGATAAGCCCTACCCACAATCCTTTCCCCAAAAAAAGTGGTCCAGAAAAGTGTGGCTGATTTGTTCTTTTACCATGTCAGCCACACTCTCATTTAGTCGATCTTGATAGTCCGAATACGAGAAGTGTCTTAATCTAGACACTCTTCAAGTTGATAGGATCCAAATGAAAAAAGGAAATACAATGGTAGGATTTGCCATCTTTCTTATTAAATAATTAAAAACCAATTGATCAGGAAAGGTGTTGTTCATGGTGGTAAGCGAGGGGGGATTGAGAAAAGGGGTAATGCCGTTTTTTACTAATATAGTCCCGTGTTGGTAATTAGAGTTAGAAGCTTCACATCTTCCTCCACTCACCTCCACGGGCGAATATAGTCTACTAGACTCTTTCTTGGCTAGTCTAGTAGACTATATTCTAGGTCATTCGGAAGGGCTCCGTATAGTTTTTGGGTGTAACGTTGTGGTTGTTCCCTCTCCTTTCAGTCGAGTGACTTCGTACCTATCCTTACCGAGAAAAACGAGTTCCAGAGGCATCTTCCATTCATATCGATTTGGGTTTTTCCGCACCATATTTTGATCTGCCTCTTCTTCGATCCGGAATTCCCAGCAAATCCTTGACTCCTCGAATACAATGGAATTTCACACCTGGCGAATCTTTCACTCTACCTCCTCTTATTAAGACCATAGAATGTTCCTGAAAATTATGACCTTCTGCTAGAATGTGAGAACATATATCATGTCGATTGCTCAACCGTACTTTGGCTATCTTACGTGAAGCTGAATTAGGTTTTTTTGGTGTTCTCGTTGAAACATGCGGGCATACTCCTTGCTTCCGGGGACATTGATCCAAAGCTCGAGTACGGTCTGTGCGCCATTTTTCTTCTCTACCATGACGAATCAATTGATTTAATGTAGGCATCGCTCTTTCCTTTGTCCTTCCCCCCAATTTTTGCCCTCTCACTAGTGGTTACTCCCAATCTGAAGCACCCCTTTTCCATTCATAGAGAGATCCAATCGTCAAAATTAATAAAGAGGCCATCATGGACCAAGATCCAAACAGATCAATCTTGTTGGGAGGTACTGCCCAAGGAATGGAAAAGGTTAATTCCGGATTAGGAATAATAAATAAAATGGAAACAAGATAAAATCTTATATCAAAATGACTTCTGGCATCACCGGAAGGATCGAAACCACATTCGTAGGCCGATAATTTTTCTGGATAGGTCGAACTATATGAAGAAAATAGAAATGGAAGACTGAGTGGGAGCAAAGAAACTAGAGGTCTGATCACTAAATAGATACAAATAGGTGCAAATTCTGACATCACCACAGAAAACTTGGTTCTTTCTCCCATGGAAAGCATGGGAGAAAGATGCACAAACGAAAAAGGGCTAAGAAAAGGATGAAGTAATTTCGTATATAAAGATATGGGTTTCCGGGTTTAGATTGAAATTACACCCCCCAAAACCTATACTCATTCGTGTTTCACTTGTGCATTTACAACATCCATTCCTTCTGACTATGTCGATGAAATGGGACCGCGAAGACAACCCACCACTAGAGCTTGCTTTGCTCTTGCTTCGCTCGTTCCCACCTGTCTTCTTCTCACTATAGTGAAGGATCTTTCACTTCACCATAGCAGGAACCTCGCTAACCTTCTCGGCCAGTTAGTCTAACCACAGGGATCCCCTTTTGCTTACCCACCCATCGTAAACTCTTACTAACGGACTTGGAATACGAATGAGATGAAAAAAGCCATCATTGGGGCAAATGATCTAATAGCTTCGGTTAGAGCAAAGCCCAAAATGGCATAACCAAATAATTGTTTTGCCAATGATGGATTTTGCGCCATGTAATGAATCGAGGAACTAAGGACATTTCCAATACCGATAGCAGCTCCCGCTGAAGCAATTGTAGCAGCTCCTGCACCTATTGATTTTGCACCTTCTAACATCTCGAGTTTAGAATTCTCCTCACGCTTTTTCCATCACGATTTTCTCTTCGAGAATAGTCACCTCGTCGATTCTTCCCCTCATTATTTTTATCTTGGACATTGAGATGTTCATGCAAAGCATAGGCGTCACAAGCGGTACACTCAACACCAACCCAATCGTGAGAAAGAAATTCTTCCAACTACAAAAACTACAACAACCTCCGTGAACAGACGCTTTGTCAATTCATTTTTTATATAACTTCAATTCAATAATTACGAAAAAAGGTTCGAAAGGCTGAAGAAGCACCATTGGTTATTAAATCTAAGTATATGCCTTGGAGGCATTCAATGGAAAAATCACATTCATCCATCAGGTAAAAAAGGGACAATGAAATTACTTCATCCAAAAAATACAAATCCCACCCTTGAAATTCGGGAAATGGTTGGACTATAGCTATTATTTATTCACATATATTACCAAAAAGATCATCGAATGGATCCGTAGTCTGCTCAAAACAAGGTACCATAGGGAAATCCGCTTGGGTGAAAAAGGCGGGTAAATCTAGTTCAATCGGTAAATCCATCTCAAGATTAAGCTGCTCTGTTGTAGCCACTTCTGTACATGTACCGGCTTGAGCAGCCGATATATTGATACTAGGAGATTGGGGATTTGCTAAACACTCGAAGGTGCACATTTGGGGATTCGACGATAAAGATCGGACAACGATCTCACTTTTCTCCTCATATTTGGTTTGGCTTATATTCATTCGCTCTACGAGCGGAGCAGTATACCAAAAAAAAGAAGCGACTACCTTACTTAAGCAATTCTTCTTATTCTTATTCTTTCTTAGTTGAAGTTCCCCTTCTCCGAATTTACCCGGTGAGAGTGTCGCGTGGTGAAGTTCGGGTATGCTATGTTTCCAGCATGTACCAATTGGCAGATGTCATTACCAAACCAAGGCTTTATCTTCTGTTATGTCCTCTTCGGTCGAAGCTGAAGGGGAGGAACTACACGAAGCTTGATGGAGCTGTTAGACCATATATATTTTTGTCACACACCGATCTATAAAGATAGAAGCAAGCCTAGTTAGGCTTGATGTGCCTAATATTATTCTATCACTATACCGTGGATGCCGATGGAGTATTTTAACATCTCAAGTTGGTTCATCCAACCAGAATAGTTTGGGCCTCGTTACGTTGACTTGGATGTTGAGCCTATGTGCGATGAAAGAGATGAAGATGATGCTTTGCAGACTGACATCTCGCAACAAACTATTAAGAGCCTCTCCAACTGGCGTCCATGAGAATATCCCAGTGTGTTGTGGAAGACCAGATGCGCTCTTAGCTACCTTTCAAGATGCCAAATCTTTCACAACCTTATTGGTTTGGTGGGGCTCTTCATTTATCAATCGAAGGTGAGAGTTGTCTTCATTGCTTGTTTTTTGAAGATGGGAGAGATCTCAGATCAGGTTCAACCTAAAGTGAGTCATCATAGGGTTCCGCTCCTTGCTTTGAGGAAGGGAGAAACAGTTGTTACTTTCTTGATCGCCTCTTTATGTTTATTTCCTGAGCCCGAGCTTCAAAGTTAGAGCCTTCCCTACTTCACCCATTCATTGCCATCAACCGGCAGTTCGAGCTCATCAATCAAGATGGCGGGGAACTTAGATGATTCATCTTAGTATGCCGGGTATGTCTTTGCGCAAGGTTCCGCTTGTTATCTCGTTAACTCGATAAAGCCAACTCGGGAAAGCGGTTTTTCTACTACTTGGCATTAAGAGAAGCTGGATAGCTCCGTAATCTGTCAAGGAGGTGGCTTTCCCATATCTATAAGGACAATTAGAGTTGAGGGTCCTAGTTCTGTTACAGTACGAGCTGTTGCTGGAATAACTTGTGTTGATGGAATAGAAGCTCTTCCTGCTGTCGTATCCGATGAATAATAGGCCCAAGGGACATCCATGGACAACCGCCACCCACGTGGTTTAGCTAATTCATTAGCCTTTGGAGGAAGGCGACAAGTACCACTAGACAAGAAAATCACTTTTGGAATCACCTTTAAGAATCCTCTTAAGGTGAAATGCTAGAATGATGCGAGGATATCCCGAGCGAGTCAGCTAAATAGAGACGAAAAGCTCAGTACTATTTTGGCCAACGTATGCTTGTTGAATTGAAGGCATACTGCACACTGCTTCAAATAGAAAGAGATTGGTTTAATCCCAAAGCCTCGCCAGAAGACATTCTAGAAAAGCATTATTTAATCTTGTTCCTTGAGCAATTGAGGAAGCGAAGCAGGCTGCTTGTCTTGCCTCGACCTTGTAAGAGAAGTACTACTCTGGGCTAGGATGGTTCTCTTCTGCTTAAAACTATACTAGGAAATGGGCCTAACTCCATTCGCTGATGAACCCTTAACCTCGGGTGGTATGTTTATTGACGCGTGTCGTCTACTCTGCTTGAGTGCATACACTAGGGTAGGGCTATCAAAGTGAGCATCTTCCCCTGTTCACTATGGCTGAAGTCAGTTTGCAAGACAAAGTCTAGTTTTTACTTTTACTTCCTCTTGTACTTTCCCCCTCTCTGAGACCCTCAAAGGATCCAATTCAGGGCGATCTTCACTTTTTTGATGCCAAAATCTCAGCTTTCCCTTTCATTATTTATCATCAGATTAATCATCATGTAGCAAAGGTCCCATCGCGATTAATTCTGACTTGGGTGCGATCAATTCTTAGTCTCCGAGTAGATCTTGGATGTGACTGCTGAGGGCTTTGCCTCTTTAAAATTTTCAATCCTATAGGTTCTTGGCTTTATTTTTAGTTTTTTTTTTGAAATTCTTGAAAGGCTAGTCTTTGATGCAATTTTGAGGACGAAGCAACCTGAATCCTCAGTTGGATACTCTATCACCATTCCACCCTCTCAGCAAGGGACTCAGTCACCTCGCCCAGACACAGTATTTAGTCCTCCTCCTTTCCAATCATCGACATGTCCCATATTTAATCCACCAATTGTACAACCGAACTAGATTCCTTCTCCATCCATCAAGACCCCAAATTTACCATCACCGGCTAATGGAGTTAGAACTAGAAGCCTTGCACCTCATCTCAGCACTCCACCTAGGCCTCCTGTATTTTCGTCGCCGCTCCAACCTGCTGTCGTTCTAGTCAGAACTTCTCCAGCCACCCCTCAGCCTGTTGTCTATTCGTTGGCTTCATCTCTGCACACATCACCACCTCCCCATTTTACAAATGTGTCTGTCGAGCTTCTGAATTTCAATTAATTGAATCTCCCGCCCCGGGTATTATTTCGCGTCGTTCCGTATATGAGCCTCTTCAAACCGGGCTTATTGCTATTGATTGATCCCCCATAGGATGTGGTCAGCAAGAATTCATTATTGGGGACAGACAGACCGGTAAAATAGCAGTAGCCACTGATAGGATTCTCAATCAACAAGGTCAGAAGGTAATATGTGTTTATGTAGCTATTGGGCAAAAAGCATCTTCTGTGGCCGAGGTAGTAACTACTTTACATGGAAGGGGGAGCGATGGAGAAGACTATTATGGTAGCCGAAAGGGCGGATTCCCCTGCTATATTACAATACCTTGCTCCTTATACAGGAGCGGCTCTATCTGAACATTTTATGTATCGTGAACGCCACACTTTAATCATTTATGATGATCCCTCCAAACAAGCACAATCTTATTGCCAAATCTCTCTTCTATTACGAAGACCGCCCGGTCGTGAAGCTTATCCAAGAGATGTTTTTTATTTGCATTAACACCTTATGGAAAGACCGCCCTTCCTTATTATAGGAATAACTTCCTGACTCTACAGGCACGTGAAGTTCAGTGATTCCCGGGTGGGGATCACGAAGGCAGTTGTCCTTCTTCTGTAAAAGCAATGGAGTAGGGAAGTCACCTTTTATCTAAGGATAAATAGCCAAATATCCCTGCTCTAAGTTCTTGAACCTGTTATCTTTTACCAACAAAAACCACTAGTGGGTCAGCGGGTCTCTCGTCTATGGAATGGACAGCACCTATACCCGATTCCTAAACTCCAGCTCCTTCTCATGAAAGTGAAGATTTTGATGTCCACAAGGCCGAAGGATCCAATGAATTCTTCTTTTCTTTACTCGATTCTAAAGCTGGTTCTGAAGGAGCAAATAGGTCATAGCTTGGGGAGTCAGTAGAACCAAGACTTTCAGTTTAGTGTATATTAAAATGAACAGAGGAAGGATCCTAGCCTATCCCATATAGTAGAGTATTAGGCCATACCCAAAGGAAGATCTAAAGGCTATTAAATAGTCGCCTAAGCAGACGATGGACGAGACTCTGGAAGAGTGGCTTTCTGCTGAGGTTGCTTCTTACGGGCTTGTGAACAATTTGGTAAAAACCCCTAGTGAAAACTATGTATGTATAGTATAACCACCGCTTCAAATTAATAGAATCAATGCAAGCAATACTGTTCCCACATGCCTATTCATTCATTTTTGGTTGGATTCCTCTGTTCATCTTATGCCAATGATGGAATAGCCTCTTTTTCTAGCTATTACTTTCCATCATTCAGGTATGGGGGCAGGGAATACGAAGGTCGAGTAGGCTTCATCGGTTTAAGAAGGTGAACGACGAATTCGAGTGATCGAAGGTTCAAGCACTCAACGAATATTCAAACGTCTATTCAAGTGAGAACTTCTTGCCCCTTTGGTTTACACCACTTTAGCCTTAGTTAGTAAGGTATAGGGTAACTATTAGATAGGGACTCCCGAAGTTCATGGGAATAGGTTAGTGGAAGAGATCATCTTTCCGGGGTTGGATTCACTGAAGTGGATGATAGGCAAGAGAAGACAGAGGAGTGGACCTGACAAGCATAAAATTCATTCAATAGCCAAGTAGGAGAGCATTCACCACTCCGAAGTACTAATAACTAAGTTGAAAAGAGAGCGGGGCAGGCCATAGATGAAAGTGAACTATTGACTACTTACCAAAGACCATAGGCAATGGACGATAGACCAACAGAAGGGCATTAGTCGCCAAGGAAGCTAGTGTGCGTAGATCAAAGTGGAGAGACCATACATTGGCAGGTTCCAAGGCCAGGTTATCAACAGGGGAAGAGGCAGTGTGGATGGCAGGTTCGATTATGGAGAAGTAAATAATCAATGATTATGCAGAGGGTCCAACAGTAACTAATTACCCAAGCAGAAGGACAATGAAACTAGCTAACCAACTGAGAGAGTCAAATAGATAGATGAATTAATTGATAAAGGAAAGGAAAGAAGTGGAATCAGACTCAGTTTCAGTTCATCATAGCGATTCTAAAGTAGCCGTATTTGATGATATTGATGTTTTAAAGTAACGTCCGGAATTTAGCATTGAAGATAAGGACATTAGAAGATAGGTAGCTTTCCACCCTAACTAAAATATATAAATTTTAATATGATGCAGCTCATCCCGATCTGTCTCCGGTCGTAACTAAGATAGATCGATTAATCTCCGAGAAGTCCTAAAGCAAAAGCCATCTATTGAGTACAAGACTAGGTAGACGGAGGTCTAGGAGCTTGAATAGCTTACTGAATTAGCTCAGTAAGGGCCTACCGCTTCTCTTGTGTGTATAGGAAAGATCAGGGCAGATATGCCCTTGAAAGCAAGAAATCCCTAATTCCAGCTATTCTTTAGGGTAAAAGGTTGGTTTAGCTCAACAATTGATAGATTGTGTTATATTGTCCGCTAAAAGCATTCTGTCCTGATGTTTTTAAAACCTAAAAAGATGGTAGTTATCACCTGCTGGCGAAGTGGTGAGGTTTGCAGAGAATACACTAAAGATCTCATAGCTTCTAAAAGAAGAAATTCTCACAGACCTTTATTTCAAAGATTCAAATTCGATTCCAAGGCAGCTTTTCTTTAGTCCTCAAGATATGATTCTTTAGTATGTTACCAGGGGCAGTGCTCAATAGCAACTTACTCAAAGACTGCGGCTACTTTAGGCTCAGTATGTTCCTACTGTTCCTACAGTGAGGATAGGGGATTCCCCGGTGGTAAGGAATCCAAATAGCATCCAAGGGAATAGACTTCCTTACTGCTGATCTTCTCAGAAGAAGCTGGGCCTGTAAATTGTAGAAAAGAAGACTAGCCTTTTGATTTGAGTATTAGAAATAGACTGCCCTAGGACCATCTTGATGAAGCTGCAGTTACAGAGGGGAGAATTGCAATTGAATCCAAGGCTTTGCCTCTAGGACCATCTTACCTTCTAACTAAGGTAGTTTTCTACTATTTCAATCAATGTTTTCACCTTACTTAACTAGAGAGCAGATGCTGGAGTGGGAGGCCGGGCTTTCACCTTTAAAGGTATAAGCTGTGATGTGATAGGCACGAAGTCAAGCAACCTATAAGTAACTACTCCTGGTCTATACCTTGGCTAAAGTATCTTGCTAGGTATGCTAAGCTACCTATCCCTAAAGAGAATAGGCATCTTGTTACGGATAAAACTACGTTTAAGAAAGAACGATCATATGATGAACAAAAAATGCATTAGAAAGCTCTATAGAGGTACGCAATTGCTCCACCGATAGGGAAATGGGAGATGGATTGCGAAACTGAATTACGATAGCTCAAGTTCAGTGAGCTTTAGGTATTAGTATTGAGATGAAAAAGGCTTTTTCTTTCTCTTTTATTTTTGTCCCGAAGTCATTCTCCATTGCAAATTGGAATAGCAAGCGTAAGCGCAGGAGTTTTCTTGCTCTCGCTATCGTACCTCAGCCTTTCCCCAAGCACTAACTAAGCCTTCATCCTCTCCCTATGCTCTTCCTGTGCTGTAGCTTTCTCAATCCTATCACTATCGGTAAAGCAACTATGTACCTTTCGGTTGGTACAGTGTCTTTCGTTTCCCTTACTCCACTATTTTCTCCTTTTAGGGAAATAAAGAGCTTTGTAAAGCGATTCATATCGATTACTTAACGCCTTGTTCCCTGCTCCTGTCCCATTAAGGTTAGGTGGGGGAATGGAACTGAACGAAAGACTGCTGGAAAATATAGGTCCACTTTTTCAGCTGGCTTGGTTGAACTGGCTAACCCTGCATTGCTTTCAAAGGAAGGCCTTTTACTATTGTTACTTCCCTCTCAATAAGTGCCCCACTTTACAATAAAGGAAGACGAATCCACGAAAGGAAAGGTAACTGAAAGCATATCCGCTTTGGGACTTAAAGGATTTTCTATTCTGACCTTCCTGAGCACGAGAGGCGTAACGATCTAAGCACTGTCTCGGAGAAAGGCTCGGTGAAATAGACATGTCTATGAAGATGCGGACTACCACCACCTCGACAGAAAGACGGATTGAAGCTTAATTATTCCCTGGGATTGGCTTTGGGCTTTTCCTGCACAACTTAAGTGGAGGGCGAAGAAGGCCTCCTTCCGGGGGGGGGAGCCATTAGTGAGATACCACTTTGAAAGATCTAGAATTATAACCTTGTGCCAGGACCTATGGGCCAAGGGAAAGTCTTAGGTAGACGGACATAGGGGGCCCATACCAATCCATCCCGAACTTGGTGGTTAAACTATACTGCAGAAATTGAGAATAGATCATGATGAAACTGATGATGTTTCTTTTTTCCCCTCCCTTTCTTTGAACCTAGTCAATGATCAAACTAAAGATATGAACTGAGTGCCATTTGATGAGTAACTGAGAACAAAGGAGAGGGATATGGAAAGAATGAAGTAATGAAATAGGAAGTCATTGCTAGTAGTAACGACTTGTCATGATCCATTGGTTCATATAGAATCCATGTCCTAGGTGTATCAAGAAACATTCTTTTCGCTAAGCGTATATAATAAAATAGAGTGAAAAGGTCCACACCGAAACCAATGGGGTACTAACTAACAGCTGAGTCCTCTCCGAACCGCAGGAGATAGTTGCCCATCATACGGCTCACCAATTTCACTTGCCTCTATGGGAGGCTCACTCTGGGCAGGTTCGGATCACTTACAATACACGGGCTCTACCAAGGAAGGGGTTGGGTTAGGATCATTTTCAATATGATTCTTTTCATGTATTTGTTCGATGAGAAATGCGAGTCTGTTTTGTCCACTTTCTTCATACCCCTCTATCAAAATGATCAAAAAGGAAGGCGAGCTTGCGTCTTATTCCCGTGTTTGATCTCTTCCATCTCTGCCTGGATCATTGTCACCTATGTTGAAGAGGTTTGGAACCCTGTAGAGAATGAAGAGGGGCCAAGGATCTTCCTTTCAACAGTGCTTTTCGAGGCTCCCCCCTAATAAGTAAGGCCCTGTTAGCGTGGGCGAAGATGGGGATAAATAGTAAGGATTGAAGCGCCCTTAGCTCTACCAGGCACTGGATCGGGGTTAGCTCTGTAAATGTGTAGAGCCAACTGTAGTGGGGTGTAGTAGTAGGCACTTCTAGGCCCCTTCCTAGCTACTGGATCACTCCAGTGCTTCGGGTACTATGGACCCTCTGCCATCCATTGCAGTAGAGCCGTTATATGAGCGGAGGGGGGGGGGGGGGGAGCACAGTTCTTTGAATCAAACATTGATGAAATCGATTGTTTTTTAGATATAAAAATCTAAATCATATTGGATAGATGGATGGATCTATCTTTCTATTCATATATATTACTACTCAAAATGGATTTTTTTAGTGTTGTAGCGTAGAAAGAAGCCCCAAATCCTTGATTTGGCCAGGAAACACTGCACTGCTTTTGGCCCAGGAAGCAAAGGGAATGAGCTCGACTGCTTTTCCTCCACACTTCTTTTTCTCCGTGCCCATTCCGCATGCGCTTCGCGCGCCATTGGCGCTTTGCTCTCCTCTTATTCTTTATTGGATGGTTCGGATGGACTTCGCCGTTCTTTCCCAACTAAAATTGAAAGGGATGTATCACATCGAGTTGTCAATTTGTTTTCTGCCCCCAATGAGATGGGGAATTTGTAACCCCCTATTTAGACTTTTGGGCCCTTCATCTTTCTGAATTGAGACCCGGCCCGACTCACGTCGTTCAAACAACCGGCGGCAAGCACCTCAGTATACGATCGCGCGTAGTAACTTGGAGTCCTATTACACATAAGGCCAACTTCAATTCACCAAACCATGGTTCATCTCGTGTAGTCATGGTGGACTCGTACAAGGATATTGAGTAGACGGTTGATGTATCACACTCGACCCTCGTGTCCAGTGAATGGAGAACTGCTTTCGGCCCCCCAAACATAATTACTCGTGGCAACCTTTCGGCCGCCCAACGACCTATAACGCTAGTCACTACTCCCATTGGGCTAGAAAGTAAGCCCCACAACCCAAAGCGGTGAAGAACAAATTGAATTTGCTACAAAAGCCGGCTAACGAGGGTATTCGTGCGTATGAGAACATAGTAATGGAGAAGGTAATAGCCAAAATAGGATTCGCTTTGGCTAGAGTGCCCAAATTAGCCCAAATGGTGAATGCCTCTATCGTCATTGATGCATAAATAATGATACCAATAAGTAGTGATTGAATTCCTTCTATGGTTCCACATAAGAAACCAGTACGAATATAACCTACATGCCCAATTGAACTATGAGCTAGAAGTCTTTTTACATTCGTTTGGGTCATGGCGGCCAGTGCTCCTAAGATCATAGAAGCAATGCTGCAGAAAAAGAAGATTTGTTACAATGTAGCTCCATAAGAACCATAAATAGAAACACGTGAAATATTAGCAGAAAAAGAGATTTTAGGTGCAATAGAAAGGAATGTTGTAACCAGGGTGGGTGAACCCTCACAGATATCAAGTGCCCACATATATAGAGTCAAAAGATATATGGAGTCCGAAGGGTAGGGGGTTTTCTTTGGGGCTCGAGAGATGGAATAGATAGGGCCGCACAGGTTTTGAATTTGCCGCTGGGGAATTCACACGAAAAGGAACGAGAAATTCTCAACGAAGAAAGTGCTCACTGAACCCAACATGAAAGTAGTGTTCCATCAGACGGCTTTTCCTTTAACTCTACACTCAACTTGGATTATATATCCAAAAATGTCAACTCTCGGCCATTCCACATGCTGCCTAGCAGAGACGTGGTTATCTGAAGTGGATTCTCTCTTTTGTAGTAGATGTAGAACCTGCTGTGCCCCATTGACTAAGAAGGGAGTGGACACAGCAGCTGCATGGACCCCTTCCTTTCTGTTGTTGCTAGTGCTTTCCCGGGCCGAGCCGAAATTTTATATTTTAAAGGGCAGGCAAAGCCCGAAGGCAGCTATCCTAATAGGAAGGGTAGAACGAGGAGAGGGCCCTACAATCATATCACGGCGGTGAAAAAGGCGTGTTCTCTTAAGATAAGACGCACAGTAGGCCATCCTCGGCCTTCTTCATTTTCGATGAAAAGAAAAACGATCTCCGAAAGCGTTTACCTTCCCTCGCCGCACCTCCCTCCCTTCTTCGAGCCTTTCCTTTAATGGTTGGGGAAAGCATTCCCTTATCTGATCTTGGTGGGCATTATTTCCAGCCTTAGTAAAATAGGGGGTGGGTTTGGCTTGAACATAGGCTCAAACAGAATTTGAAGGGTCCTTGCTACGCCATGCGTTCAATAAAAAGTCTGGAAAGCTGCAGGGATGACAAAAAGAGGGCGTTTTCCTGTGTTGCAATAAAAAACGACCTAAGAGACGAGCGTCTTCTCTTAGGTTTCTTCCTCCCGCGCACGTCGCCGCCCGGCCCGCGTTAGAGGGGAAGATTAGCAAAGCTGGAAAAGAAAGAGGGAAGGGAAGAAGCATCTTAGTCTCTTCGCGAGAGTTTCCGGATCGCAAAAGCATTCGTAACGTGCTCCATGTTCATTTCGTTGGCAAAAACGATGCATTCCTTTCGGGGCTTCGGGGAACCCAAAAACAAAGTCTTTTGACTTGAGAATCAGTGATATATAGACAAGAGATTGATAAATGATATATATATATATATATATATATATATATATATATATATATATATATATATATATATATATATATATATATATATATATATATATATATATATATATATATATATATATATATATTCTCACAAAACAATTGTGAGATAAAGAGCAGATGGATCCTATCCACTATATCGAACACTCATTCCTATCTATTGATAGAAAAGTCATCGTCAAATACCGGATTTTACCTTTTTTTTAGGAATTACTCATATCCAAAGCAGCTTTTTATAAGCACCCTACCCCATACAACAGTTGGGGAGGGTATGTTCGCCTTTTGAATCAAACAAATTCAGAAGCAGGGGCTTCATAGCAACTTTCATTCAAAACGAAAGCGAAGAACCGACCTTTAGTCAATAGGAGCCCTACTTCCCTCTTTCCGACCTCATCACTTCAATTCAAGGGCAAACCCATTTCCTAGTCACCGGGCTGAGCGCACCTTTGGTACTTCAATGGTGCGAGCTATTTGATAGTGACTTCTTTTGTTTGGTAGGGCGACGAAAGGCTACTTCAATGACAGAAATAGCCGGTAAATCGAGAGGGTCGCCTTTGGAGAAGCATTTGCCGGTAATCAAAGCCTCACTCTGATTATATCGTGAGGCTGACTGAATCTAATCCATAAACCCGGAAATGAAAGGTTGTTCGTTCCCTTTCGTCAAGTAGGCATACAAACCGCTTTGCCTTCGACTCTATTGGAAATAAGCAAAGAAGGAGGCAGAATGGAGAAATGAAAGGGACAAGGGCAGTCTTTCTTGCCGCGAAGGCTGCTGGTTCGGGGGTATAGTACATTACTAAAGGTCCTCGGACTTCCAAGCGGCTTTTTTTTTGGGCAGCTGTTCACCGTTGGATCTCGCCAATACAGCCCCCTATAGTTTTTGTTACCGAGATTTCTTTTTTTTTTCATTGTTCCCAGGGATGTTTGGGGAATCTACTCCCATACTGCGAACAGTCAAATCTGAACTGAACCCTGTTGCTCTTCTTTCATTCCTCGCGAGCAGGAAGCACACCAGCAGCGTGCATTGCGTGATTCTACTGTGTTTTTTGCATTTGAATGGGTGGACATTTTACCAGGAAGATAATTTTGATTTGCCCGGCAAGTAGGCAGCCGTCGTGCTTATCACGTGTGACAACACTACATAGCGAGTTGCTCTTCTAGACGGGCAACTATGTGACAACACTACCGAGAAAGTGGCGCTTTCGTGTAACATGCTATGGTCTCAACGCCCTTACGAGGTAGTGATGAGTTTTATGCGCTCTAAGCCCGGCTCGCGCGCGGTTAGGAAGATTGGCCACAATCTGACCAACCACCCACCCTACCCTACCACCTATAGATGGTCATCCTACAGCCGCCCGAGAAGGAACTGCAGTGATCTTGAATAGGGATCCTATAGCGATAAATAGAATCCCCATAAAAATAGCACTAGATCGAGCACGAGTGATTTTGTATCCGGTCAAAATCTTAGCTAATTGATCGATGTGCGTAGCTCCAGTAGACCAATAGATCATGGAACAAATAGGGTGGGTAGGCCTAAGCACCACACTATAGGTATAGACGCGAACCCCCCTCATTACCGTTTGTTCGACTCTCACCACATACGGCTCACACAAAGACTCTTAAATCCATCTCGAGCCATTTATTCAACCTCTCATCTCCAATCCTCGATCAAACTTGCGTTCCCCTGGTGCTATGAAATGGGGGTCTTTCCTTTGCCTATTGTATGTATTGGCTTGGCTTCATCCCGAACCAAGGAGACATTCTGGCGGATGCATGCATGTAGGAAGGTCGACGACTACATAAGCTAAAAGACTATGACTACAAGATAGGCTGGAAGCGACTCGCTTCAATTCTCGTTGGGATTGGATATAGATGGGAAATCTATAGATCATAGTAGTTCGCCAACCTATCTAAATTTCACTTCACGGCACGGCCAAAAAAAAGAAAGAGCTTCGCTCGGTTGGCCTTCCTACGCTAACGAATGCCTTTTTTCTCTTCTCTGAAGTCTACAACAAACAAGTGGGAGAGGAAGGATTCGAATCTACGTAGAAAAACTTCAACAGATTTACAGTCTGCCGCTTTTGATCACTCGACCACTCTCCCCTTCCCGGGCTGAGGCCCCCCTCAATGGTTTCTAATTCTAAGAAGGGGGCGGCGCCCTGAATCAATCAAAAAACTTATTGATTTAATTGAAAGTAACTAAGACGATTAGCTTAGCTAGCATTCCGGGAGAATCTAGTCAATTAGTCAGTTTATAACTATCTCTGCAAAGCAAGGGGTAAAGCTTCTACGAAAGCTTCCCTCTCATGTAGTCGTCGGCCTTCCCGAGCCCCTCCTCGTCGCTTCTGGCAAAACTGCAAGTTCAAGTGCAAGTCAATGAAGGAGGCATGTTCCTAAAAGAAAATGACCCCCTTTCTTTTATTTTCTTCCCCTATCCCTTCAAAGCCCTTGTATGGGTTGGGCGCTAGCGCTTTACTAATATAATTTAAAGTCAGGCTCTTCTGCTGAGCGAAGCTGCGAGCCTACTTAAATATAGCTTACGCTTACCAAGCCTAATCTAAAAAAATAGGTCTACAACAAGCAAAGCAAGCTTTCCCCCTTTGTTTGTTGTGGGACGCGCCTCACCGCAGGCACTGAATGAATGAAATGAGTGGAGATCCACTTTCCCACTTGCTAATTACCAAGAACTTTGTTGCCACTAGTAAATTAGACCATCCCCCAAAAAATAACTCGAAGCCTAAAGAGAAGAGAGTTCAGTCTACACGAAGTTGGCAGAGCTTTATCCATTGGGGCACATCCATCTATCCTAAACAGTAACACTTTTCTTATTCATTCTTTGAATGACGCTAGTGGAGACTAATTCCTTCCTGCTAATGAAGATACTACTCCAGTCTTTCCAGTGGATCCTTCTTATCCCTAAGAATGGAATGAACCAAGTTAACCTATACGGGAGTGAGGAATAAAAACCAACAATCAACTTACCGCTTTTGATGTCCCACAA
Source organism: Nicotiana noctiflora (assembly GCA_032618575.1). Lineage (NCBI taxonomy): Eukaryota > Viridiplantae > Streptophyta > Magnoliopsida > Solanales > Solanaceae > Nicotiana > Nicotiana noctiflora. The sequence goes on from JASVEL010008279.1 coordinate 141,939, forward strand.
TTCGGCTAGTTTAGAAACAAAGGAGAAGGACAGGGGTCGCTAGGTCAGAAAAGCGATAACTAAAAAATCTCCCCAAGTAAGATTCGAACCTATGACCAATCGGTTAACAGCTGACCGCTCTACCACTGAGCTTCTGAGGAACAATGGACTTAATGTTGGAAGCTGACTCTCATTCTTTGGACCAACTTATGACCAAATAAAAATGAGTTCGTCACTCTTTTTCACATTCACCGGGAGAAAAGGTTATGATAGCAAACCCCTCGCCAACCGGAGAGCCTCCAGGACAAGGAGGCGTCGATCAACCATCCACTCTCAAGATTCAAATTGATCAATAGATCTCCGCGTTCTGCCAGCTTGCTAAGTAGACTCACTCTATCGAGGCGCAACAAAGGATGGAACTCTTTCTACCAAAAACAAGGGACCTACTTCTCATCCTAGGAGTTAGCAGGTATGAAAGAGTCCCCTCTATGTCTGTCTCTCCAAGTTTCTACTACTAAGTAGCACTTATGCTATTCAATCATAGAATCGATTCCGATCAAGCTGAAAAAAGTAAGCCCTATATATGTTATTAGCAAAGCGCCAATGCCCTATCTATAGTAAGGGGGCCTTTCTTGCTCGTTAGCGTTGTTTTTTTATTATAGCTAGGGCACCCCTTTTCTTTCTCAAAGTAAACTTTCTCACTTATTAGTCAAGCTTTGAAGTCCCTACTTTATCTAGATTTATGGGATATTTGAAGAAGCGCAGTTCTTCCACCCTATACCTATACAAGGGCTGGTCTCGATCTCGCTTGGTGGTACCCCTCTCGATGATTGTTGACTGAACATTGATTTTGAGCTTGAGTTGGAGGGATCTCCCTCCTTCCATCGAATTAAGCAATTCACTATTGGAAATTTATCCGCTGCCTATCACATGCCATGTTTCTTTTTTCTCCGAGTCGGTTCCTAGTGTCAGTCAATCAAGATTTGCCATCAATAGAGGGAAGAGCATTGACTTTAGGTTAGGCCGATCTCATCATTCATGCAATTCCCCCGTCCATCGATTGATCACACAAGTATGCATCCAGCCAGCGCATAGCGAATGAAAAAAGCGTTCATCCTGGATTCTCTTCCTCAAGAAAAATGTCTATCAATTGATCCCTATTCATTCCGTCAAAGTCTCCACTTTTCATGCCCCTCTTCTAAGAGATGCACCATGTTGGTAGAAATCGGCAAAGACCTTCTTGTACACGTCCTCGAGGGAAGCATTCATGGCAATCATCACTACTTTCTCCCGAGGGCATGGTATGGCTTTGTTCTTGGTCTTGTTTAATAGATTTTGAGTGCCGCTTTTCCCCATCCGAGAATCTCCATCTGCTCTAAGTGGGTGTGAGCTAGAATCCTTATGTACGCTAGCTTGTTCAAAAGACTATCTCTTTATCCCTTGCATCTTCATCTTTTCGAAATCCTAGACCATTCTTCTGGATCTGCATTAGTCCTATTTCAGGTGCAAAGCCTCTTCAATAAAGACCTCTTTTTTTTCTTTCTCCACCATTTCTAATTTTTGTTGATCGAAAGAGAATAAGCGCTATCCATTGAGTAGAGATAGGGTTTTCGGTCGGTTCCCGTTCGCCTTCTGCCCCCCTCATAGTCTATTAGTGGGTAGGGTGGTCAACTTAGAGGGTGCCCGCCTCCTCTTCAGACGTGTCCTCGACAACCTGGCGATTCTACGGTCTTTGCTTTTGGCGGCGGGAGTGCTTGGTTGCTGGGGTTTCCTTTTCCTCAACCAATTCGGTTGTGTCAGCCCTTAGATTGGTCTAACATTTTGTTATGAGTTGGCTTGATTGAAGGTCAGATAGATTTGGGTTCAAGTGGGACAGCACCTTCGATCGACCATAGGGCCTATTCTACCCTTACAGAATTCATTCTATTGAAGCGTAACATAAAAAGCTCCTTCTCATCTTGCATTTCTTTGGATTGGAAGTTCCAGAATGTTGTCTGTGGATTTCTATAACAAAGGAAAGCCTTATACCCTAATACTATGCCATTTGATTGAAACAAGTTCCGTGCTGCTCACCACTCCTCGAGGCCAAGGACGTGGTCGAAATGTCATTCCAGGATTTGCAGTCCGATACATTTCCATTATTTTACCTATAGCCAAACCCACCACCTCATGCGCCAAAGTCAAATAGTTGTTCTTCCTTCTCCGCTCCTTCTTTTTCTACATATGCGGCGGCGGTAGAGAAGAGGGGACAACCTCTTTCTCTTTTACCTTGCTCAATCTTCCATTTCTGATTGAAAGTAGCAAGCCACTCTACTATTGGTACAGAGGCCAGATAGAAGGTTGCTCATCCACCCCAGCGGATCCATTGTTTTTGCAGCAGTGCAATGCAGCTGAAAAAGGGAAGCCCCTTTTTATTAGTAAGGTATAGGTTGGTTCGGGAAAACTCCAAAACTAGGGTTCCAAAAAGCTTACCTTATATTATAGAAAAGTTTGAGAAAGGGGCACCCCTACTATACCCCTAAACTACAAGCTAGCGCGCAACGGCTGAAAAGCCGTTGTTGCTTGTTGCTTGCAGGCTCAAAAATCTCTCTTTCGCCTCTCCTCCCTGTCTCAATTCTGATTGATTAGTTTCTTCCTTCGCGTAAGCTAAGGTCTAACGACCCCCTTATTGTGTTGCATTTTTGTGATCTTCCGCTTCAGTCTGCGTTTTTCGGATAGCCGGGACCCAATATTCATTTCTGATTTAAATGTCAGTGTAATGTTTGGGGCGGCCCATCTGATTAGTTCAGCTATCACTGCTGGAAACCCCAACGGTTGTTCGGCTGCGTACTCCCCGTGTGCCTATCTCACACTCCCAAATAAAAATTTTCTTTCTTCTTTATTGCTTTTCCTGCATCTTTCTTTCTATCCATAGGTCGGCGTCGCGCAGATAGATCTTTGTCGGGGGAGATTGGAGCCCCTTGAGGTATGCCCTTCCGGTTGGTTGTTCCTTTATCTGTATTTTCCATCCAGTACCCGCACTGCATCAGAAAATTTTTGTCTTAGATCTCTCTTCGCAACGCATTTTAAGGGCTAAGACTTTCTCTCGACATGTTTCTTTTATTAATTCATTGATCTCATATCTATAAGCAGAGGGTTCTACATTCACTATTAAGCCTACGCCCGTCTATTCCTTTCAAGCTTGATCCTTCCCTTAGACTCGTTACCTTGTTCGACTGAATTTGTTGGTCAGGCACTCTATTCTGTGTTAACCCGGTTCGAGAACCTTCTCTCATAGATTCCCTTCACCAAGTCATCGCCAGCAATCAGCTCTTATCCCTTGGTGTCAAAGGGCGAGTTCCTTTTTTTCTTGCCCAAAAACTCTCTTTATTGTCATTGGCGAAAGACTCTCCCGCGGAAAGGTTTTACACATAGGACCAGCTGCTTTCTTTATCTCTTCGGCTGTTAACTCAAGGTGACATGATTCGATTCTATGTCCCTCTGTACCAAAACCGATGCACTGACCAGACTGCACTACACCTCGTCTCACCACCCCTGAAGCATATAGATCCACCCGATCGATGAACACTCAAACCATACTCGCCCATCCTTTTGGGCATAGGGATACGAGAACTAATCCGAGTAATCAACCATTTTTTTTAATCTACCTCAAGCAAGCCACCCCAACCCTATCGCCAAAAAGCCGTCCGTATAGTGCAGGAGCGCTCACATTTTATTTCTTACTCTTTCACTTTCATTTATAAATCTGGCTCGCTCACGGCTCCGATTTGGACCTTTCACCTGCTTAAAAGTGGATTTGAACAACTGACACAAGGATTTTCAGTCCTTTGCTCTAACCAGCTGAGCTACCTGAACCCCTTTCCTAAAGTTTGTTTTCTTCATCAAATAACGCCCTACCTTACCACTTGACTAGTAAGGGAAAATCCCTTTACTAAACTAAAAAAATAGAATAGATAGGCTTTTTTTGCTTGTTCATCAAGCTTTCGAGCAGCTCTTTCAACTACCGCCTAATCCCCCAACATGCTCAAGAACCGAAAGCCTTCTAGGGACTGAACAGCTGGAGGAAGCTTGCTTATAGAAAGAAGATAGGCCGGACAAAGAAAATCTAGGTGCAACGGGCTCTCTGCTCCTAGTCACTAAGAAGTGCTATTCTGTCCTACGGGGTACTGGACTCCACCAAGAGGTTCTTTCTCTCACGTAATTTCGTCCGCCCCTTTCATTTCCGTACCAGAGGAAATGGGATTCGAACCCATGATACAATTTTTTTGTATGTTGATTTAGCAAACCAATGCCTTAAGCCACTCAGCCATACCTCCAAGTTGTTAATCAAAATAGAATTGGACGTGCCGAGTTTGATTCTTGCCCGAAGGAAAGGCTATCTGATCCGATCTACTACGTAAGCGGTAGCACGCTAGCGCGCGTAATCTTCCTCTATGAGCGAGACTCTATCCAGATCTATGGATCTCATCTCCCTAGCATCAAAGCGAAACTCCATCCAAATCTTCCACTCCTTGGGCGAGGCCTTCTGTTCTATGAACACTCTACCACAAAATGATTCACTTTCAAGTTCTCGCCTCCAATCCAGGAGATCACAAGGTCAAGCCAAGCCCTGACCCGCCTATATGGCATTCATATCTCCTTAGTTTGGTTGAGAAGGGAGGGGAACTGGACTCTGCCTCTTCTATTACATTTACATTACATTACAGAGAAGTCCATTCTCGTCATGATCGATCCACGTCCTAGTGTAGTGCCCGGCTTGCTTAGCAACCAAAGCTAGCTTACTAAGGTAATTTACTTTTTCATTTTGAAAAACGAAGGCGAAGGAATTTTTCCTTGCTTGCACGAGCTAGCAAGCAAGCCAACAAAACCCCCCTTACTCACCTCAACATCTATAAAAAGAGTTCTTTCTCTTTTTTACAACAATAAGGTAAGCATCCAACTCTCGATCAAGAGCTACTGCTTCAAGAATCAACTGAGCTCAGGAAGTCAGGTTAAGACGTCGACTTTGACAGGGGAGATGAAAAAGAATTCTTTTCTTTAGAAGTATATCACACTAAACTAGACTTGTATGCTTGACATGAAAAGTAGAGGCAAGCGGAGTCAAAGGCCGAGTCTCAACCAGCAAAGGGGGACAACTATGCCAATCCAAGCACAGTAAAAGTGTGCCCATTATACCTTTCTTTCTTTACCCTAGACTTCGTTCTTCAAGGAGACCCATGTGCATTTCATCTGTTCTGTGCTCTCTACGCCCTTGCGCCTTTAGTTGAAGCATAGGTCGTTGATTGAATCTATCTTGATGGGATTTTTCTAGTAGGTAGCGAGAAGACTAGTAGTATCGACAAGAGGCTACATTAATAGCTGAAATTTTTTTTCGGGTAGGGTAGGCTTGGAGTCAGAAGTCCTATTCTTCCCAACCAAATAAGCACTTTTGCAAAGTTCACCTTCCCGCAGTCAAAACAGGACTTACGGATAACAATCAGACCTTACCAGGGACAGGGACCAGACTATAGAGCATAATTAAAAAGAATTCGGGCTTGCTTTTTCAATTCACATCTATGAGCGAGCATTCTTCTATCTCTTGCTCGCTTCGATTGGACTCTAACAGCTTAGGGAAGAATGATGGGCCGCTAACGAGGCCCCTAAATTACCACTTAGAAGAAAATGGCCTCTCCTCTCTCGGCGGATTAGACTCATGTCTATAGTCAGTTGCTAAGATGATTCCCATTCAAGCATTCTCATTCAATGTCAATGCTGCCTAATTTTTTTTAAATTCCTTTCTTTCTACTGGTTCTTACATAGGAAATTTGCAGGAAGTAAACGAAGTCTTTCCGTACGAAATCCACTCCTGAAGTCACGTATTTTGGTACTGGGACTGAAGTAAAGTACTTTCGCGTTGCTCTTTGCCCAAATCCCTCCTTCCGACTTAGTTAGAAATACCAACTCTAAATAGCTTTAGCATTTTTTGAGTTGAAAAGGTATTTATAGATTCTAGAGCTCACGAGAAGGTTCGGAACCCTAGTAGCAGAATGTAATCAGTTTACCGGGCTGACTTCCATGCCAACACGAGTAGTTTAACTCATCACTACCTCGTAAGAAGTTGAGAGCTTTGGTAAAAACTTTTTCAAAAGTATTCAAAGAGCCTTTGCATAGTTTACGAATTATGCTTAGTAGGGACATAAACACAGGAATTGTTTTCTTAGAGTCAGACCATGCCTTATGACGAAAGGGGGAGAAAGGACGGATCACCTGTCGATCTATGATCAAAGAAAACTATACCTGAAGAATGGGATACAGATTGACAAGCGCAAAAGGGTAGGCTTGGCTATTAATCTACGCTCATTGATAAGACGGCGACATAGAGAAGAAAGTATACCCTTTGTCACTCCCTTGTCACTTAAAATTAAAGAAGAGATACACACTTTCAAATCAAAATTTGGTGGGATTTAGGATGGAATTGAATAGAGAATGCACTTGCGGTTAAGACAGGTCTTGCATCTCCTCCCTAATGCAATTGACCGGCCCGCCATTTCTTTCCTTCAATAATGTCTTCGCTTCACTTCAAGATACTATTTACCAAGGAAAGACTACCTTTTTTTTAATGGAAGAAGCCGAAGGGGTGAACGAGCGCTGCGGTAATGAGCCGTAAGAAAAATGAGTAGAGCACTCCTTCCGCTGGCCTTTATGGCAGTAGGGGAGCGTGGTATAGATAGACGTCCAATCCTGCAGCAGCTAGTTGCTCGGTCTTAGTCTTGGGTTGATCTTAGACTTCAATCAACCCCTTCGTACTTTGATCCAATCAATCGATCGATCAAGAGGCTAATCTCTTTTGTTTGGACCGGTAGCTAAAAGAAAGTCCTCGCTTTCTCTTGAACAAGGGAAGGGAAGCATAGGATTAGCTTCAATTGAACAAGATTAAACTTGAAAGAAAAGGTGGTAGGCCGACGTTGAACGCTTCAACTTGGCTACTGAAGAACGCGAAGGCTTGGCGAGAGACTAGGCCAACATACTGTGCCATGCCATGGTTTAAGCTTTAGGCATAACAGACGGAACATTGTTTAGTTATTAGGGAGAGGAGGACACCACTCAGCACCGCTCTGTGGGGTGGGGTTCAATGCCTAACAAAAACGGCCAAAAAAAAAGAAATGTATGGATGAGGGGAGGAGAGAAAGAACACATGCATGAAGATTCTGTCTGTCGGAGGTTCGAGAATCTATGAAAGGACATCTAAGGCTAAGGTTAAGAAGTAAAGGAAGTCCATTGCTGAGAGAAGAGGTGATCTTGTCTTGCTTGCTGGGAGAGAGGAAGCGTCTGTACAATCTTTTCCAGCCAGATAGCGAGCGATCACTCAGCAATGAACACTAACTGAAAGCGGCTGGGAATGAGTACCTATCACTTACGGGAATCGAACCCGTGTCTTCGACATGAAAAGACGATGTCTGAACTACTGGACAAAAGGGACCAAAAAGCCATTCTTCATATACCTCAGCTCCGAGAATAGAAGTGGTTCATTTTGTTTCTATAATCAAGATTTTGTTTATCTTCATATTGGCGATTGCTGATGTGAATTCGGCGGGTCGTCCCCCCTTCATTCGGGTTCCCCCACCGACCCAGTGACATACCAACCACGCCCATTCTCTTTCTCCAATCATAAAGCCCCCTGATCCCTTTATTTTTCTTTCATCCCCCTGAATAAGTAAGACCCCGCTCTTTCTAAATAAAAAAAGAGGGGCGAAGCGCCCGTTTGAAGTGGCGAAGGCCTATGCTACAGTAAGAAAAAAAGTACGTTGAGGTTACGAAATCACTTAGTCGAACTAGAAAACTATAAAAAAAAGGGAGGCTAAGGTTACAAAGTAAGGTCAGCTGGTTAAGGAAAGCTTAGGTTATGAAATCTCTTAGCCGTTAATTAATTTTAAAAATAAAAGAAAAATGAAATAAGGAGTGAGGCATCGTTACAGTGTTGCATCAGCTGTGGATATAGACTAGTCTAAGGGACGGACTTCATCTATTCTATTTTCTTCACTTACACCTTACGCTTCACCTGAGTCTAACGAGGCTCAGGTGCGGAGCCTTCCATTGTGGACTGAGACTACGCAAAGGTAGACACTATGGAAACTTCGCTGACTAAATCATCAACCTTGATTTTGCTATGCTCAATAAGAACCTGGAATAGTGGAAATAGGTCCGTGTTCCCCTTCCAAACTAAGTCGTCTTTGCCAAAGTGTAAACTGCAGACGACTCTCTAGTGGTTCCATTCCTTCTTACTGTACTTCTGGGTCAACCCAACCTGAATGGGAAGAAGAGGGTCAGCCAAACTACGGTCCACTTTGTACGTTTGCTGAGCAGACCACTCAGGCATTTTAGAAAAGGGAAGGGAACTTCTCACCCCGAGGGAGGTGGGAAGCGGTGGCTTCTAGAATGGAAGCTTCTCTTTTACTTTTTTAGAGCGTATCGCTATTTTGAAATAAAAAAAAGTTTATGGATGAAGTAATCGGAATGACAAGTGGTTACGATTGCGTAAAGTGGAGAAAGTTGAGAACCGTCGGTTACCTTTTGAATCAAAGTAGAGACATGACGAGTATTACGACTACAGGGGGAGAAGCAAAGCTTCGTAGATAGCTTCGCTTCCTCCTCGCTTCTTTCTTGGCGACTAGCTTCTCAAGTGGGCGGCTTGGTAAGCAAGCTATCTTCAGTATCGGTAAAATCCCTATCAATAATAGACCGGAATGGTGGGGAAGGAGGCCCTCCCTACTTCAATGGAAAGGGGGGAATCGCCGTTTCACAGCCGCTCCTCTACAACTACCTTTCGCTCAACATGATCACGAACGAAGACAGAGAATTGCGTAGATAGGAGTACGAAACGAACCACTTGTCCTGATTAGAATGATTGAAGAAAAAAGAAAATGGTGGCTCTGGGACATCGTCGGAAAACAATGACGGGGATAGGGTAAGAACCTTCCGTTGGTTACGCCCTTGTTGTGTCGGTTCTTCCATATTTATATGTGGAGATAGATCCATACAGAGATCTATATCTTTCTATCGATAAATAGATCTATTGAGAAATGGATATTGATCAGGTTTCAAGATCTATGAACAAGATAGATCCAAAAATATCCATTTGAGAAAATAGATGAATAGATAGGGCGAAGCCAACTGAAGGAAGGTTGCGTTAGCGCCACTTATTTCACTAAAGCAAGAAGGGAGAAAGTTGACTTTGAGAAAGAAGGGCTTCTATTTAGATTAGTTTCTTAGTAAAAGATAAGGCAAGAACAAGGGCGTAGCAGCTGTGCGAAGTTGCGCCTTAGCGCATCCATTTTCTTGCTCGTTAGCGCCCCCTACCCCTATTATTTATATTATAGTCATAAAGGAACTAAAGGAAATTTGACAACCTTACTAATAGAAAGGGGATGCGCTCAAGCATGCGAAGAAAGCTCGAAGAGCTTCTCTTATATTATAGAAAGGTTTATAGAAAGGGAATTCTTCAAATATCCCATGTTGTAGGGGCTTCAAAGAAAGCTTGTAGTTTAGGGGTGCGCAAGTTTTCCACCCTATACAAGACAAGGGGCTACCATGCAATGGCTTTCTCTAATAGAGGCTCGCTTCTTCAAGTTCATGTTCTGCTTGCTGCTTCTCGAGTAGGTACTTGCAGCTCACTTGCTGTCTACTAAATGAGCCTTCACTGCCTGCCCCGCCCCTATCTTTAATCTTAAGTAAAGTGAAGTCAAATCAATGAAGTGAACAGCCCAACCTCTTTATACTAGGAACCTGTGTAGCACGAAAGCAAAAAGAGTCGAATTCATTCGAGAGAGCTTGGTGGTCTTAAGAATGGTTCGGGTGGGGATTCTTTTAAGAATAAAGAATTAGAATAGAATCTAATTCATGTTCATCTTAACAGAAGAGCGGATCCAATACCAAGACGCTTGAGAGTAAAGGCTAGCCTTGTATATACGCTATTTCTGTTTATGTCAGAGGTGCCCAAAGCTAGAAGCACGATTTCGAGTAGAATATTCAAAGATTTTGAGTAAGTAAGATCGATGGATTTGGAAGAAAGTGAAAGAACTAGTTGCATAGATATAGATATAGAGAAAGTCCTTTCTCTTCAGAGGGTGATATTAGGGTTTTGAGATTGGTTCTGACGTCGAACATGTTTTCACCCCAAAAGCTCCACAAAGCTGTCGTATGCGGGTACTACGAGTCCCACGACTTTCTTGATTGCCTCATTCTTCAACCATGGATTAAGATGTGGCTAAAGTCTCGCCGATGGTAGCGTATATTACGTTCGACTTCACTCGATCCTCCTCTTGTACCAATGTCTCCGTTTTAGGGTTTAAGGAATAAGGTAATGAAATTCCGGTATGGACTTTTTTTTTGTTACTACAGGCGAAGAGCAAAGCCCTATTAGTCTAATTCCTATTTACCCTTGGGATCGGTAAAGGGGCTGATAAGCATTTCCCGAATAGATTCCATTCTCTTCCCCGGACACCAAACAAAAGGAACCCTGGCTTCACTTGTCGTAGTAAGAGCACCCCTCTATAAGCTTTCCCTATCGCCTTGATGAACCTCTTTCCGCCTGTTTTCTAGAGTTCAAGAATAGATTCTTGCCTATCGCTTATTTGACCATTAAGTCCATTTTCCGCTAAAGGCAGCATGAAAAACACTAAATTGTAATACGTAAGAGGAAGGACGACTAAGCAACTATGCTAGTGTTGTCACCCCAAACTAAAAACTAGAACTGGAAATCCATCTTTAGGTGGTCATTATGATAAGAAACTCACTCTCTGGAGAATTTTATTGACCTCGCATATAACATGGGGAATCTAGTTAGCACCCATATTTAAGAATAAAAGAACAAAGACTTGACTGGACGGTATTCACGAGTAGATGACAAGCATGAGTGAAGAAGGGTCTTATGTTACCATTTTTGGTGGTAAAGAAGATGTTCTTGTTCTTCCATTCCCTAAACCCACTTCAGCTTTCAAGATTGGGTTCGTGTTCCGATAGGCGAGAGGTGTAAGCACTGCGAGGTGTGAAGCCAGATCGTACTAAAGACAATGAAAAAATTTAGAAAATGAGAGATTTAAAAAAAAAATAAGTAAAAGCAAAATGAAAGAGAGTCCTATAATGACAAGGAATAGCTTTTTTCACAAAGAAAGCTTCGCGCCCAACTTCTTGTATATCGATCGGAAAGAAGCAGTTGGAAATGCTATCAGTGGTTCTTTCTTCCTATCATATCTATCTATAAGAGTTTCTTGATTCGCCCACATCTTCAATAGGACTGGACTAAGTTCGGGAAAATATCTGTCCCATTTCACAGATGCATCACACTGAGAATTGACTCGTTAGATTAACCACTTAGACGGAGAGTTCCCCGTATTCCATTTCATTGGAAACTGAAATAGATCTAAACGTATTGCGCGGTAGCACGGACCGAAGAAATTGAAAAATGAATTGAAAAGAATATCAATATAAGACCCAGATGTAACGTGTGCAGAGCAAGCCTACACTGGCCTGCAACTGCTTTCTCTTTGGCTCCATTAGGGTTTGTAGTCTCATCCTGAAAAGGTTTTTTTCTTTCTTTGGATATACTCTCAACTTTCCCTGCTATCATATCAACAGGTCAGTCAATATCAGTAGTGGAGGAAGAAGAGTAGTACCCTTTTTTCAGTTAGTCTTAATAGTTTAATAATTCAACTAGTGGTCTTCTTGCCTAAAAAAGCAGTCAGCCCAAAATAGGCAATGATAGATAGACCAAAGATTTACGCAGTCGTTGTGTGCTAGCTTTGTGCACTGGCACAGCAGAATTCGAAGCTGCTCGGCGTACTATCCCTATAACGGAGTCAGAACCAACCACACTCTCTTAGTATAAAGCAGAGCAGGACCGTTGGCCTGATCTGACTCCCCACCCAACCGCCCTGGCCTATGTTTCCGAATCAACTGTATTATACGCTGTTATACCTCTTGCCAACTACCCTGGAAATGAAAAAGAAACTCTATCCTCAACCCTTCCAGCCCTTAGTTCATGGTGGCAACTTCACCCCATGCATCATTTGGTTGTGAGCCCTTCCTAGAGGGAGGCGCTAAGTGAAGGGTGTAGCGTTAAATCTGCCTTGCCTTTCAGAGGTTTTCCACCCTTCTGTTGAGCACCAATTGGAAATCCAATCTGACTTCTAAAAAAGAAGTGAGCACAGGTGAGAGGACCCCACTTTCCCGCATTCCTCTCCACACGAGCAAAACACCAGAGATGCACAGCACGTGGGCCTTGTCTATCAAACGGCGACTTTCGATTCTTCACTTCAAGGAGTAGAGTCGCTGCCCAACCCTACCTATACAAAAGAAAAAGAATCAATCACTAGATCCCGAGCAATTCTACCTTTTTCCATTATCCAACGCTCATGCGTCCCCTTTCTCCCACTCTTTTAAAGCTTTCAATAAAGCCTTCTTAGGTGTTGAAGCAGCAACCGGTCTGTTGGAATGTTCCTGCATAAGTTGTCGGATCCTTAAGAAAAAGCTTTTCTGGGGATGCACTGTTCATGTCGAGTTTCCTTGTTGTCCCTTACAAGACATCCCTTCTAACATCCCTATTTCCAAAGGAAGAAAGAAATGTCAAAAGCTCTCTTTCAAGAGCCTCTTTTGTTGGGCTCGGCGGCCCCAATCGCAAGGCTAGATCCAGGTCCCCCATAGCCTGTTCAGCATGAGCAATGGCTGGCAGAGCATCGGGATTTCCTTGATCCATTATCAAGATCTCAGGCCCCCCTGCCAACTCGCTCCCGGTGACATTAGGCACTACCTCATTTGGACTGGAAATAATATAACTGTCCATAAAACAAATCATTGTTGTTGTCACGCCCCAAATCAAGGGACATGACCGCTGCCTGACCGAATAGCCCCAGTCAGGCGGACCTGGGTGCCTTTCTATCCCATGCGTTACCCTTGTGTTGATTATTTCTTATAAACCAAATGTCTTACCAATAATGACTGATTTCACAATGCATAAACATAACCATATGATTGATTTACTAACAAGTTCACAATTTACAATTTACAACGCCCGACATACATATACATAGGCCACAATCCCACAGTTTATATGTCTACGGAGCCTCTAGGATACAAAAAGGGAATATACTACTTACCGGTAACAAGGCTCTAACTATACCTTACAAAATCAAAATGAAGTCTAAAACAAAGGTGGCATGAGCCACACAGGGCCCCGAGGAAGAAAGGGGCTCACCAAAACGGGCAGTGGAAGGTGAAGGATACTACTGCCGATGAGCTGAAGTACCTGCTACAGATCCACCTACAATCATAACACGAATGTAGCATCCCCGGCAAAAGGGACGTCAATACACTTGAATTGTACTGGTATGCACGGACAAACATTGTTCCAAGTAAACTCAAGCCGTTAAACAAGAATCACGATGACAAGACAGCCAATAAATTTCATCAAGAAATCAATTAAACTAGCTAACCATGTTTCCCACCTTTTACTCATTTCATATAAGTCTCAACACGAGGCACGTTTAAGATCAACAAGTAGAACAACAACAAGTCAACCACATAAATCACAAGTAGTCAAACAATGGTGCTGTAAGGCCCCGTAAAAGTTTTGTGCATGAAACCTAGTAGTTGTGGTGCCATGGTCTGAATAATGATTTAGGAATGCGTAGAATTCTTCGTGGCGAGCTTGATCGCCGCGGTTCGGACCCTTGGTAGTGATTTAAGTTTCAAAAATGTAAAGAGTCAATTTTTCCAGAAAAGTGTCGATTCTGCAGTCAGGAATGCGACCGCAGATCTGCTATGCGGACCGCATTCTTGCCGCAGAGCTTAACAGTAGGTTTGCAAAAATTGGTGTTGAGAATGCGATCGATATGCGATCGCAGAATGGATCTGCAGACCGCTGATCTACCGCATAAATTCTCGAAGGTTTTTTAGTGTTAAATATGCGGTGCACTATGCTACCGCTGATCAAGAATGCAGACTGCATTTTGGTCACATTCCATAACAGAACTTGTGTAAATTTTGAGGCAATTTCGCGGTCACTATGCGGACCGCATGTTGATTCTGCGATCGCAGATGCGACCGCAGAATTGACCCGGCCCAGAAATTTTATAAAATCCAACCGACCTCTTTTTTAATATAACGCCTTTCCCCTTCATTTTATCATATATTCTTACCAAATTTAGAGAGAGCAGAGAGGGATTTTAGAGAGAGAAGTCTTTCATCCTCAAAGATTGCTCCATCTACTTAGTTCAAGGGATTCTAGGGCAAGGATTCAACTTCCCCCAAATCATTTCAAGGTAAAAACCCTAGTTATTCCCTCTAATTTTCAGTTTTAAAATGGGTAAGGAGAGGGTTACATATAATAGCTTTTGAAAATGAGATATTACACTCATGCATGGTTATTTGAACTTGATTGTTAGTAAAAAGAAAGGGAATAGGCGTAAGAACCTGCGAAACAAGGTCGGCAAAGCTAGGATAGCTTGGGTATGCATAAAGTAGGACGTTAAAAGAATGAAACTCGATACCAGGTATATATGGCAAATTTGATTCTTGTGAAATCGCCTATATGTGTGAAATTTGTTTGGTTCGTGTTAAATTGCCAAATTGTGTGAAATTCTTGATGTTATTGTTGGATATTCAAAGTTGTTGGTGAACTATGAGTGATGTAATATGAGATTTGAGCCGAAAGATAAATGAGAGTTGAATTTGGTAAAATAATTGGGAATAATGGTTATGATGGCATATATGGTACCTTGTGGAAAAGAAACGAAACACTTGAGGTGTGGTAAGTTATTGAACATAACAATATGAACATTCTCGATTTTGGAACACTTGTAACTTGGTTGTGATATTGGCTTGAGAAGTAATTGAGAACATGAACAATGTGTAAATTGCTTATTTGAACTTGTTGTAACTGTGTGTAGTGTCTTATCTGCTATTTGTGATTGTTGTGTTCGAAAACTGTACGGTGGGATCGGGTTACGCGCCGCAACATAAAGAAATAATGTGTGGGTTGGGGTGATAAGGGTGGCCGAGGTAATAAGGGTGGACGAGGTAATAAGGATGGAAAGCGATAAAAATCGCAAATGAAATTGATACAAAATCATTAATATGGAATTGTGAAAGGAGACAGCAGGAGAGTTTGCAACCTGTTGGGCACTGATTGCCCCTATGTTTGACTACTTGCAATTTATGTAGTTGATTGGTTATTGTTCTATTTGTTGACCTTAAACGTGCTTGTGTTGAGGCTTATCTAAAATGAGTAAAAGGAGGGAAACATGGTTAGTTAGCTTAATTGATTTCTTGATGTAATCTATTGGTTGTCTTGTCATCGTGATCCTTGTTTAATGGCTTGAGTTTACTTGGGACAAAGTTTGTCCATACATACCAGTACAATTCAAGTTTACTGACGTCCCTTTTGCCGGGGACGCTACATTCATGTTACGATTGTAGGTGGATCAGTGGCAGGCACTTCAGCTCATCGGCAGTAGTATCCTTCACCTTCCACAGCCCGTTTTGGTGAGCCCCTTTCTTCCTCAGGGCCCTGTGTGGTTCGTGCCACTTTTGTTTAGATTTAATTTTGGTTTTGTAAGGTATAGCCGGAGCCTTGTTACCGGCAAGTATTGTATTCCCTTTTTGTATCCTAGAGGCTCTGTAGACATGTAAACTGTGGGATTCCAGTCTAATGTATATATTATGTTATGCCGGGCGTTGTAAAAAACTGCAAACTTGTTAATGAATCACTCGTATGGTTTTGTTTGTTTATTGTGAAATCATTCATGGTAGTAAGATATTTGGTTAATGAGAAACAATCAACACAGGGGTAACGTGTGGGAATGAAAGGCACCCAGGTCCGCTTGACTGGGGCTACCCGGTCAGGCGCCATTCATATCCTTCGATTTGGGGCGTGACAAACTTGGTATCAGAGCCTAAGGTTTTAAAGTGTCCTAGGATGTCTCGGAGCCGTGTCTAGTAGTGCCCTTCTTATAGGTGTGTTGTCGACCACATCATATAAGTAGGGGGCTACACGGGCATTTAGGAATTTACCTATTTCTTTGTTAATCTATATCGTGCGGTAAAGTGCAATGTGGAAATATTTGTGTCTAATTCGCGCCTTGTTCCCAAATTTTCAGAATATGGCGCCTAAGAAGAAGGCTAGACTCGGCCTTGGGGCCAATGCCGGCCCGAGTGCGGCTGCTAATCATGTACCCGATGCCGTGGGGGAGAATGACCCACCAGCCCCGAATTTTCCTAGCCCATCTGTTAAAAACCCAAGTGTCCCTATTCCAGCTGCGGCAGAGGATGCCACCATTCCTCCTGCCAGTGTTCCTGACTCAGATACAGTTCCCACTTCGGGTTCTGGTATCTCACAGTTACTGGCCGCCCAGGCCCAGAGATGCCATGATGCCCCTGCATCCTCTAGCGGACAGGGAGATTCCTCCGGCTCCAGAGTCCACCAGTTCTTACGGTTGGCCCCTCCGGAATTCTCAGGCACCGATCCGGAGGCGGACCCACATGATTTCCTTGATGAGATATATAAGACCCTCAGGGTGATGAAGGCAACAGATATAGAGGGGTAGAGTTGGCCTCTTACAGGCTGAAGGGAGCGGCACGTTTATGGTTCGAAATGTGGGAGGATTCCCGTGAGGAAGGGAGCCCTCCGGCCAGATGGGATGAGTTCATGGATGCATTCATGGACCACCGTACAGTTTCAAACAGAACAATCACAAACAACAGATAAGGCACGACACACAATTACAACAAGTTCAAGTCAACAACTTACAAATTGGTTCATGTTCTCAACTACTTCTCAAACCAATAACACAACCAAATTACAATGTTTCCAAAATCGAGAATGTTCATACTATTATGTTCAACAAGTTACAACACCCCAAGTGTTTCGTTTCTTTTACACAAGGTACCATATATGCCATCATAGACGTTATTCACAATTCTTTACCAAATTCAACTCTCATTTATCTTCCGGTTCATATCCCATACTACATCACTCATAGTTCAACAGCAAATTTGAATATTCAACAACAACATCAATAGTTTCACACAATTTGTCAAATTAACACGAACCAAACAAATTTCACTCATATGGGCGATTTTACAAGAATCAAAATTAGCCATACATACCTGGTATCGAGTTTTTCTTCCTTTAACTTCCTACTTTATGCTTACCCAAGCTATCCTAGCTTGCCGACCTTGTTTCGTAGATTCTTACGCCTATTCACTTCCTCTTAACTAAAAATCAAGTTCAATAATCATGCATAAGTGTAAAATTCCATTTCCAAAAGCTATTATATGCAACCCTCTCCTTACTCATTTTAAAACTAAAAATTAAGGAAAAATAGTTAGGGTTTTTACCTTGAAATGATTTGGGGAAGTTGAATCTTTGCCATAGAATCCTTTGAACTAAGTAGTTGGAGCAATCTTTGAGGATGAAAGACTTATCTCTCTAAAATCCCTCTCTTCACTCTCTAATTTTAGTAAGATGATATGATAAAATGAAAGAGAAAGGCGTTATATTAAAGAAGAGGTCGGGTTGAATTTTATAAAATTCCTAGGCCGGGTCAATTCTGCGGTCGCATCTGCGATCGCAGAATCAACATGCGGTCCGCATAGTGACCGCGGAATTGCCTCAAAATTTACACAAGTTCTGTTACAGAATGCGACCACCGCATTCTTGATCTGCGGTCGCATAGTGCACCGCATATTTGCCACACAAAAACCTTCGAGAATTTATGTGGTAGATCTGCGGTCCGCAGATCCATTCTGCGATCGCATATCGACCGCATTCTCAACACCAAATTTTATAAACCTTCTATTTAACTCTGCGGCAGGAATGCGGTCCGCATAGCGGATCTGCGGTCACATTCCTGACCGCAGAATTGACACTTTTCTAGAAAAATCAATTCTTTACATTTTTGAAACTTAAATCACTACCAAGGGTCCGAACCGCGGCAACCAAGCTCGCCGCGAAGAATTCTACGCATTCCTAACACATCATTCGGACCATGACACCATAGCTACTACTATTTATGCATAAAAATTTTACGGGGCCCTACATCCTCCCCCCTTAAGATCATTCGTCCTCGAATGAGGACTTTGAAAATGAGTTGGTTTTGAAAGACATGATATGAAAACTATCAAAAATTTGACTAACTCTTGTATTTTAGAAAAATTTCGCCAGAGTTTCCTTTGTATTATGGACATATCCACTTGTCAGAGGGCCCCTGAATCACATTACCAAACAACAATACACAAATACAACACTTTCCACAACTTGTATATATTTCCTTACTTCAACGAATGCACATAGTCTATCACATTGTTATAATTGCACATAAACTAGTTATTTAATGAGTTCTTACCTTATTTAACCATCTTAATACATCATGTACACACAAACAAACCATTTCCAATCTACACTTACTATTAGTTGTTTATTTAACACACCGATCTTTATAAGGATTTCATTTATCAAGAAAGGTTCAAGTGACCCAAGGTAACAACACATTTAACTCGTTACAACATAAATGAGACTTTACTAATACTAAGAGGGAAACAACTTGGACAAGAGGGCAGTTACTAGGAGTAGAAGGGTCGCCTAATTTCTTCTAAGCTTGATCGAACAAATAAGGGTACTTCTCTTTCATCTCTTTCTCTGCTTCCCATGTGGCCTCCTCAACTTGTTGGCTTCGCCACAATACTTTAACAGAGGCAACTTCCTTATTTCTCAACTTATGGACTTGCCTATCAATAATGGTGACTGGAATTTCTTCATATGACAAATCTTCTTTAACCTCAATAGCCTCAACTGGCATGATGGTGGATGGATCTCCAATAACTTTCTTCAACATGGACACATGGAATATCGGGTGCACTGATGACATCTCGGGAGGCAACTCCAGCCTATAAGCAACTTGACCAATCCTATGAGCGATCCGATATGGCCCAACATACTTAGGACTCAATTTCCCATTCTTTCCAAATCGCATGACTCCCTTTATAAGAGATACCCTCAAGAACACCCAATCATCGACTTGAAACTCCAAATCCCTTCGGCGAACGTCTGCATAGGATTTCTGGTGACTCTGTGCAGTTTTCATCCTTTCCTGAATAACCTTAACCTTTTCCATAGCCTCGTACACCATATCTGGCCTTAGAAATTCCGCTTCACCTACCTCAAACCACCCGATTGGCGACCTACACCTTCTCCCGTTCAATGCCTCAAACGGGGCCATCTAAATGCTAGCGTGATAGTTGTTATTGTAAGCAAATTCTATCAGTGGCAAGTGTTCATCCCAATTACCTTTAATATCTAAGACACAAGCCCGAAACATATCTTCAAGCATCTGAATGGTCCGTTCGGCCGGACCGTCGGCCTGCGGATGGAAAGCTGTGTTGAGATTCACCTGAATTCCCAAACCTTGCTGAAACTTCTTCCAAAAGTTAGCTGTGAACTGAGCCCCGCGATCCGAGATAATAGGAAGTGGAGTGCCATGAAGCCTTACTATCTCCTTGATATATAACTGTGCATATTTCTCCGCAGTATCAGTGGACTTGACTGGCACGAAGTGAGCTGATTTGGTGAGTAGATCCACTATCACCCATATTGAGTCGAACTTATGCTGAGTGCGAGGTAACCCCACCACGAAATCCATATTGATCATCTCCCATTTCCACCTTGGTATTTCTATAAGCTGAGTTAGTCCACCGGGCTGTTGATGTTTGGCCTTCACTTGCTAGCAGTTCGGGCACTTAGCTACAAAGCCTGCCACATCCCTTTTCATACCATTCCACCAATTAATCTCCTTAAGATCATGATACATCTTCATGGAACCTGGGTGCACAGAATACCTGGAAATATGAGCCTCTGCCATCACTCTTTCCCGAAACTCGTTCACGTCCGGAACACATAGTCTACCTTGACACCGCAATACACTATCCTCGCCACTGAGTACAAATGTTGAGGTCTTGTCATTCATAACTGCTTCCTTCACCCGAACCAATATTGGATCCATGAACTGTTTTTCCTTGATTTCCGCGACCAATGATGATTCTACTCCATTATGCACCAAAACATTCCCCTCGTCTGACGCCGAGATACGAACCCCTAAACTGGCTAATTGGTAAACCTCCCGAGCCAGGGGTCTCTAATCCACACCCAAATGAGCCAAACTACCCATGGATTTTCGACTAAGAGCGTCGGCTACAACATTTGCCTTCCCTGGATGGTACAATATGTTCATATCATAGTCCTTGAGCAATTCTAACCACCGCCGCTGTCTCAGATTCAGCTCCTTTTGCTTGAACAAATACTGGAGGCCCTTGTGGTCTGAAAACACATCTACACGAACCCCATAAAGATAATACCTCCATATTTCAAAGCAAGCACAACTGCCGCGAGTTCCAAATCATGTGTCGGATAATTCTTCTCGCGATTTTTGAGTCATCTCGAAGCATACACTATAACATTTCCGTGTTGCATCAACACACACCCCAAACCAACCCTAGAGGCATAACTATCACCTTAACACTTTACATTATTAGCGGAACATCTTTATTTTATTCCTCTTACATAAGACCTTCCACGAATTGAGTTCTACTATAATTTCCTTGATATGGTTACGATCCCATGTGAACAATTGCTACTAACTCTTCACAATTCTTAACAACAGGCATTGCTCAATGCGTTTTCTCATATGACCTCCTATCTCAAATGAATAGCACTGGCTAACTTGCACACGTACCCTGAATAACACTAACTTGCACGGCATTGAATCGAATGTAAGGTAACATTGTGCTCTAACTTTTCTTAACCAACCTCTTCTCCCCATATGTGCATTATAGAATTTAAGAAACTGGACTACTTCCCCTCTGAAAATTCCTATCATCCCTCCTTACGATTAAACACCTCTCAAAACATATATCAACAACCTTTATATGCATATGATTTAGGAAGGGTCACTAGCCCGAGAAGGGTATTCTCTGAAACTTTAAATCCTCCTCAATCCTTCAATAACAACTTTTGGTTTTACTCTTAAGTGTAAGGCTTAGTCCACCTGATTCTATTTCCGATGAGTAACTCGCCTTATTCCCCATGTTATAGTTACCAATAAAGTTCCCTGATATTGCGGCTTAAGAGTTATCATGATAAACATGTCTAGTCTATCACGAGTGTTCTTCCTCTTTCAATCTATTCCGAACCTTTCATTCCCATCATATTTTGCGGATAGCGCATAGTTAATAGCTTTATTGTTCCACACATTTGTCTGCCTCCCGTGAACTTGAAAAATCATTATGTCTTGTTTAATCATTTTACAGTACCACAACTTCACCAATGATAATCTCGCTTCCCATTGTGTGTAGACATGAACTATATCTAGACCCTTTAGTTGATATTCAGTGTCACCCAAGTCGGTTGCATTGTGGTTAATCCATTATAACTTTTATTAACACTTGTTCCCTAAGTGAGTCCACCATTCTGATGCAAAAATTGTTTTTGATAACCATGACCATCTCAATTTAAAGGTGTTCTCCCCATTTCTTCTCACCTCATTCTTCCTAGTTAGTGAATAGCCATGCACTCTTCCATATATTACGTGGTCTCTTACCTTAGGTATTTCATCCGGCTCATCTCTTAACTCTTATTGGGATATATGTAGCAAAGAGCGTTCGTCTGAACATCACCTAACACTTATCTATTTGTAAGACTCTTTAGAGGCTCTCTATCAAGCCCCAATTACCATCTTGCGTTGTGGCAACACATTTATTTCTCCCACTCGTTCTGGCTTTCTTAGTATCTCAAAACTTTATTTAAATCACAAATCTATGATTAGTCCATTCTAAGAACTCGCAATCTTTCACATTTGACATATGGTACTTCCTTGGGTTCCATTTCTCCTAACCTTCTAACAAGTAAAAGTCTCTTTACAAACATACTCTTATTTTCTAGAATCGTTGACCCTATCATTCACATTGCCATGCGTGAATAATTTACCTTCCTTAACCTTTTGGGATGCTAGTTGTCTACCATCAGCATATTTTTTTCAGAGAGTCATGTTACCCATTATCCCTTTTCTAGACCACACCTGTCTTCACCAAAATATTCAAATATCATAGCTACATGGTCTCACTCTTGTTTCATTGTATTTAAGTGGCCTCACAATGGCCCTCCCTCTCCCACATGGGGCGAATGTCCTGGATTTTGACACAAGTCTTGAGTTTAGAAACTTTAGGGACATATTCCTCATATATCTATCCCTTATATATATATATATATATATATATATATATACACACTCGGCTATTAGGAAAATTTAAGTCACCATAGTATTAATCTGATAAGTTCCCTACTCTTATTCAGCCACGCATGTATGGGATTCCAAGTCCCCACGCATATCCTTTATGAGTGTAACGCAAGTTCGTACATTTCTGGGTCGTTATAAAGTTCGTAAGACAAGGGTCTTCTCACCTAGGGTCCAATTGAGTCTCATTCCATAACTTTTTACCCCATGTGAGAGACATACACTCTCATCATTAATCTCATAGTCATTCTCTCATATATCACACGCTTATATAACCAATATTCTTCCATACCTTAAGATCATTTATATACTTCTCACACTATCCACATGTGCTATTCAAGCTTACATATCATTTATCAAATCATTGCCTCTTTGTGCGGGTAATACTTTTAATCCTTTCCTCAAATAAAGTATACTTATAGTACTATGTACTTATACTATATATATCCATATTGTTTATTCAACAAGATACATGTGCAATCTCCATAATACCCATGTCTTTTCCCATTGGTCATGACATATGACAACACAACATGAAACAGACGAAAGAGCATTTAAACTTACCTTGAAGCTAAACGCACGGGTTGTAAAACAATCTTATAGTCAAGCTTTATCGCACGATTTGGAGTTTTGAAGAAGGGTAATATTCCTAAATGTCCGTGCAGCCCCTAACTTATATGATGTGGTCGACAACACATCGATAAGAAGGGCACTACTAGACACCGCTCCGAGACATCCTAGGACACTTTAAAACCTTAGGCTCTGATAACAAGTTTGTCACGCCCCAAATCGAGGGACATGACCGGCGCTTGACCGAGTAGCCCCAGTCAGGTGGACCTGGATGCCTTTCTATCCCACGCGTTACCCCTGTGTTGATTATTTCTTATAAACCAAATGTCTTACCAATAATGAATGATTTCACAATGCATAAACATAACCATATGATTGATTTACTAACAAGTTCACAATTTACAATTTACAACGCCCGACATACATACACATAGGCCACAATCCCACAAATTACATGTCTACGGAGCCTCTAGGATACAAAAAGGGAATATAATACTTGCCGGTAACAAGGCTCCGGCTATACCTTACAAAATCAAAATGAAGTCTAAAACAAAGGTGGCATGAGCCACATAGGGCCCCGAGGAAGAAAGGGGCTCATCAAAACGGGCAGTGGAAGGTGAAGGATACTATGCCGATGAGCCGAAGTATCTGCTGTTGATCCACCTACAATTATAACACGAATGTAGCATCCCCAGCAAAAGGGACGTCAGTACACTTGAATTGTACTGGTATGTATGGACAAACTTTGTCCCAAGTAAACTTAAGCCGTTAAACAAGAATCACGATGACAAGACAGCCAATAAATTTCATCAAGAAACCAATTAAACTAGCTAACCATGTTTCCCACCTTTTACTCATTTCCTATAAGTCTCAACACGAAGAACGTTTAAGATCAACAAGTAGAACAACAACAAGTCAACCATATAAATCACAAGTAGTCAAACAAAGGGGCAATTAGTGCCCCACAGGTTGCAAACTCTCCTGTTGTCTCCTTTCACAATTTCACATCAATGATTTTATATCAATTTCAATAGCGATTTTGATCGCTTTCCATCCTTATTACCTCGTCCACCCTTATTACCTCGGCCACCCTTATCACCCCAACCCACACCTTATTTCTTCATGTTGCGGCGTGTAACCCAATCCCACCGTATAATTTCAAACACAATAATCACAAACAGCAGATAAGGCATGACACACAATTACAACAAGTTCAAGTAAACAACATAAAAATTGGGTCATGTTCTCAATTACTTCTCAAACCAATAACACAACCAAATTACAATGTTTCCAAAATCGAGAATGTTCATACTGTTTTGTTCAACAACTTACAACACCCCAAGCTTTTCATTTCTTTTCCACAAGGTACCATATATGCCATCATAGCCATTATTCACAATTCTTTACCAAATTCAACTCTCATTTATCTTCCCGTTCATATCCTATACTACATCACTCATAGTTCAACATCAAATTTGAATATTCAACAACAACATCAAGAGTTTCACACAATTTGTCAAATTAACACGAACCAAACAAATTTCTTACATATGGGTGATTTTACAAGAATCAAAATTAGACATACATACATGGTATCGAGTTTTTCTTCCTTTAACTGCCTAATTTATGCTTACCCAAGCTATCCTAGCTTGCCAACCTTGTTTCGCAGATTCTTACGCCTATTCACTTCTTCTTTACTAAAAATCAAGTTTAATAATCATGCATGAGTGTAAAATTCCATTTCCAAAAGCTATTATATGCAACCCTCTCCTTACTCATTTTAAAAGTGAAAATTAGGGAAAAATAGTCAGGGTTTTTACCTTGAAATGATTTGGGGAAGTGGAATTTTTGCCCTAGAATCCTTTGAACTAAGTAGTTGGAGCAATCTTTGAGGATGAAAGACTTCTCTCTCTGAAATACCCCTCTTCTCTCTCTAATTTTAGTAAGATGATATGATAAAATGAAAGAGGAAGGTGTTATATTAAAGAAGAGGTCGGGTTGAATTTTATAAAATTCCTGGGCCGGGTCAATTCTACGGTCGCATCTGCGACCGCAGAATCAGCATTCGGTCCGCATAGTGACCAGATAATTGCCTCAAAATTGTCGTATAGTGCACCACATATTTTCCACCCAAAAACCTTCGACAATTTATGCAGTAGATCTGCGTTCCGCAGATCCATTCTACGATCGCATATCGACCGCATTCTCAACACCAAATTTTGTAAACCTTTTGTTTAACTCTGCGACAGGAATGCGGTCCGCATAGCAGATCTACGATCGCATTCCTGACCTCAGAATTGAGACTTTTCTGGAAAAATCGATTCTTTACATTTTTGAACCTTAAATCACTACCAAAGGTCCGAACCGCGATGAGCTTTTTCCTAATACATCATTCGGATATGACACCATAGCTACTACATTTTATGCATAAAAATTTTACGGGGCCCTACAGCTGTGTTTTCGGTCTCGTTGAATAAAATGCAAACGAATTGACTTACTAGCCACAGTATATCCCCCCTACATTCACAAACAATAGTTGTTTAATGATGCGTGGGATCCCTATCAATATAAAAAGAATATCTAATTAGAGTTTTCTCCTTTTCTCTCACTCAATAGATCTATCTGGTGTGATACGGCACAGTACAATACGAGACGATTAAAAGCAATGATTGACTTGTCCCCTTGTCCATAGGGACCTCGTGGCATATGGCAAACAACCGAAACGACTCCCGAAAGATAGCCGCCCCTTTCTCTCTTTTTACAGCATCGAGGAAGCACGAAAGAAGGGAAGTTATAGAACGGGGCAGTAAAGGCTCACGAAGTAGACGACAAGCAGCAAGCAAGAGCTTCTCAGCTCCCTAACCTTTCTCTTTTTTAATAATACTTTTTTTTATTAGGTAAGCTTTGAAGCTGGCTGCTCTGCTATACTATACAAGTTATAGGGCGCTAGCGCTTGACTAATATAATAGAAAGTAAAGGGACTCTATTATGATCTTACGAATCTAAATATCTTAAAATGGAAGAACGAGCTCTTTTGCTCGCCCCTATCTCTAAAGGGGCGTAAGCACTTCACTAGCTAGGGAATGGGATTCATTAACTTGCATTCCTACTAGCACTACAAAAAGATTTGGTCTTAACGTCCCTACTACTGCTGTGCAGCCTTTCCTCAGGTTCGTAGAGTCGGGTTTCCCGTTTACCCACAACGGAGGAGCCGCCCCCACGAGGATGGCGGCCACGGGTCATAACGCACTCTTCGCACAACAAATCCACTTTGAAGTTGACTTATTCACTCGGCCAATCGTCGAAATGTGTACGAGATACCATAAGGGCCCAATATCTCGATAGCACCTTTGTCTAAAGCTTCGAAGGAGACTTCAGGTCTGAAATGCAGGAACGATCTGACTAGAAAGTCATTCAAAACATGATAAAAAACCAGCATTTATTGAATAAGCTATAGAGTCAATTAGTAATAGTACTAGTTTGAAAGGCTCGTTGGAATGGATCTGCTAAGGGATTAACATTATACTCAACATAATCACTTGAAGTACTAAACGGAATAGGTATTAGTTTGGTAATGGTTGGAGTAGCAAACTCGGATTCGGCAAGAATCTCATTTTTTGGTAGTACGAAGGGGGTATTGGCCCAAAAATTGGATGGGGGTCAAGACGCTATCGGGCGCCGGCGGCTGACTCAAGTGCCCGCCGAAACGCGCGAAATGGTCACCTATGACACGGCTCACTAACTCTGCCTGGGGTGTGGGTACCTATTATTCATCGGGTAATTTGTCCGCGTATTCCCAAACAATAGAAAAAAGTCTTTCTTTCTCCTCTCTCGAGGAGAATTTAAAGGGAATGTGATCCCATCTATTGTAATGAAATAATTGAAGCTCATTTATTGTTTCAAGGAGAGCTTTAGCAAAACCCACTTTTGCCTCATCTAAGGCAAATGGGGAAATAAAGTAGTCAAACATAGCATCGGAAAGGGTCGTCTTTCGCCCGATATTAAAGAGGTATCTTAACTCTTCTTTAATATGTGAGCGTAGACATTCCGGTACAACTTGATTATCTGATAGATCTAGTGCCATTTACCATTCATCAGGCTTTGGAGAGGAGGTAGGCGCTCTCCATCTCGAATCCTTTCCTGCACACTCTACCGTTTCTAACAACAATTCATCAAAGAAGAAAGAGAAGGAAAGCAAAAGGGACAGAGTCCAAACGCTTTCCATAATAGGTATACGACAAATGTTTGGATTATTTTTATAGTAGAAATGCCATAAAGTGCGACCCAAGATCCATGATACGAAAACCAAAAGCAAGATAAGTAAGCACATGAAATCTGATGTATTTCTAACTCCAACTTGAACAATAAATAATTATACAATAGAAAACACCATCTAAAGAGCTTTATCTCTATCATAATCGCTAAAATAGTTGAAAAAACAATTGCTGAAAATTCAAGTAAAAAGGGAACCGTTTTTGAGAACATAGGAGAGGAATTCAAATTAGGAGAATTTCAAATGTGAAAGGTAAAGATCTGAGATAAGTCCTTATTTTTGTCTTACTATTTTGAAAGAGGAGACTGCCCACACTGAACACCAACCCAATCTCGATAAGAATCAGTACGCTACACTCGATCAATCCACGAAGGTGTGGCACTTCTCCACCCTCTGCTAGTAGTTTTCTTCTCTTATGATTTTTTCTTAAGTAGAGGTTCTTTACTTGTGACTCAGTTAATTCGGCCCCCACTATCCTTAAGAAACTAACCCAGGTAACTGAACGCATTCAGGTTAGAGGCTGCTTAGTAAGAGTTAAGTATAGATCTGCTACCAGCTCCCTAAGTAGCTATCCGTTTAATAAGCTAACTTCTCGACATTGCTCTAGGCCCTTTGGGTCTTTATTTCCTTCTTCTTGTTGCTCCTTATCATTTGATTTGCATGGTTACCTACTGCTTGTGGTGCCGCTGATGAAGCCACATTCGGAAATTTTTAATCGGCAGAGGCACGTGCGTATAACTAGTATTAAAACCTTGTAAAAGAATATGCTTGTTCACCCCAAGCTCATCCGAGAGAACAGGAAATAATAGCTCTGTATGATAAGTTTGAAGGAGCGTACCGGCAGTAGGTATCTCTTGAACTTAAACATGAGCTGAAGCACTTGCGATTGTCATGAGATGTGGAGCATGTGGGAAACATTGACATAAGCTCTTCTATTTGAGATTACGGAGTCACAAGTAACTAATTGTTAGAGCATAACTATCAACCATATGCAACCAGTGATGGAGTTATTCGATCACAGTGGATTCTGTGCCTGAATGTAATGTGCAGTCTGGCCTTCAATCCGATTAGGGGCATGTTGTCCTTTGTCCTACGCCTAGTGCCTTACTTTCTTAAAGAAGACATTTATCCATTCAATTGGAATTTCTATTTCTATAGGTATACTCCATTTAGCGATATCCCACTTATCTTCTTGAAAGTCAAGTGCCACACCTGATACGCATTCAGTTACCTTTCTAAGAGCTCCTTTCATTTCTCTTTTTGCTTCTGATTCAATAGCATGGAGACTCGTGCAAAGGGTTAACAATTGATAGGCAAGACAAGTGGTAAAGCAGTAAATCCACTAAGAAAGGCACTAATAGCTATTCACTCACCAACAACAGCAGCAAGGCAAGAATGGAAGGAGAAAAGAAAGAAGGATCAAGTCGAGTGTTGTTCACTGTGAGGCCGAGGTAGCTGTTCTAGTTCTGGACAGGAAATTAAAGTATGGGCTTAGGGCTTTTGAATTTGAAATGGACTTGCAACCGGGGAAGAATAGAACTCTGGGTCCCGAATTCCCCCGCCGACTGAGAGATTCAATTTCAAAATCCAAGCTGGAACGTAGTAGCTATAGCGAAGCTATTGCCTTTTGCTTTGCTAAATCGGATCAGAGATGATTCGAGCATCAGTGTTATATATATGATATATGAGAATGAGATTTCATATCAATATATGGGTACACCGATCTCCATGTGAGATTTCTTTTGTCATTTTCTTTATATGATATTTCGACTCATCAGCTTGAAAAGAAGCCTCTCTTAAGTTCAAGAGTTTAGAAAGGCTCTTAGCGTGGGAAGGAGCTCAGACTTCCTTAGAAGGAGATAAGCTAGAACAATCTTATGTACGGGTCTCGGTCATTATATAGACTAGATCTAGAGAAAATAGGGAAATAAGTTGTTAGAATGAATGAATGAGGTCCCCGCTTCGCCCTATGGAAACTAACCTTAGTGTCCAAATATTGTCGCGGGAAAGAAGCTTTTTGAATCAATAAAGGAAGCCTATTGAATTGGGAATATAAGGGGAAGGGGAATATGCCAATGATCTTTAAGCAGGCGACAAAGCTGGGGATGGCAAGGTTCTTTATCAATGATGCGGCATTACCGCAATTGTATGTACTTGCATTTCTGTTGTTAGCATGCTTTGATGGCATAGCACAAAATAGAAAGAAGGGCCCTTTGAACGACTCTGCTCCTATCTCATCCGGTTGAAGTAGATTTTTCTTTTTATCAATCAAAACCCCATCCCAAATTGTACAAGCTTGTTCCAAACCACACGGCTTTTTGGATGTAGACGATGATATCTATACAGATGGATCATATATATATCGTAGAATGAAATACCATATGGGTGGATATACATATATATGAATCCAATTCTGCCGAATCACTCATGTTATGATCTTCTACATCCTATGTCTTCTCATTCCGTCATCTGGCCTATGTTCTTCATGTAGCATTCAGACCGAATGACTCTGTGAAATTACGTCGGTACTTCCATATATTATGTGTAACATAGGAGACATATATGTTTTCCCCCGGGGAATCTTTAGAATTCCTACTGCTTAACTTTCAATTTGCCTCTGACCATCATATGAAATGTGAATAACCCGTCCTCATCTCTTTGAAAGAAGGGGTGCTTCCGGTTCTGTCAGTGCTTGAAACAATTTTATCTTCTCCATATTACTATATCTCTAGAGTCAATAATTTTATATGGGAAACTATTGAACTCAATCACTTGCTGCCGTTACTCTTCAGTTTTCTGTTGAGGTCTATCCTGCAGAGGTACTCAAATGGGATCAGTGATCGATTTCTAGGTTTCATCGTAAACCTAATTGATTATTTCCAATTACGTAAATCAATAGTTCCAACCGTACTCAAAGGTAGGGAATATCCCATTTTTATAGGAACTTCTATACCAGAAACAATGGTATCTCCAATTATAGCTCCTATGGGATGTAAAATATATCTCTTGTCAACATCCCCATAGTGTATGAGACAAATGTATGCATTTCGATTAGGGTCGTATTCTATAGTTACGATTCTACCGTATATGTCTTTTTCATTCTATAAAAAATCGATTTTACGGCATAAACGCTTATGACCTCTCCCTCTATGCCTTGCGGTAATGATTCCTCAGGCATTACGACCTTTACCACAATGATGTTGTCCATACATCAAATTATTTCATGGATTGGATTTCATTTGACTGTCTACGGTTCCATTGCGTGTGCTCGGGGTAGAAGTTTTGTATAAATGTATCGCCATGCTATTAACTATTTTTATTTAAGTTCTTTTCTTTCTAAGAGGTGGAATAGAATACCCTGGTTGAAGCGTAATGATCATATGTCTATAATGCATTGTATGTCCCATAAGAGGTCCCTTTCTTCTACTCTTTCCCGAAAGTCGATGACTATTCATAGCTATTACCTTGACACCAAAGAAGAGTTCGAGCCAATGCTATATTTTTGTCCTAGTTGATCCTGATTCGACATTAGAAGTATATTTATTTTTCCCAAATAACCGAATAGTTTTGTCTGTAAATACTGCATATTTGATTCCATCTATAAATCAATTTTCTTCCCTATGAGTTAAAGTCTCAATAAGAATGCTAGTTCTTACTGTTCATTATGATATAAATATACCACATCAATTCGTTATCTATGGATGATGAGATTCCATTGATACAGAGGCAATTCCAATAGACTTATTGCAGGGTCCCATTAGCGTGTATCCAGTTGGAATTGAACCTACAAATTTGCCAATTATGAGTTGAGCGCTTTAACCATTCAGCCATGGAACAAAAAGACTCAGTGAGTGAAATAGGTTTTGGTATTCCTTCTCGAGCTTCTATTTCTTCCGTTAAAGGACATTCGAGAAAAGATGGAATAGGAAGACGTGTTCCCAGAACGAACAAGATATGGGTTGAGAAGGGAGAGTTAGCAAAGTTAGACAAGATTGGAATGGGCATAGGAACATGTATTGATGTACCAGATCGGCTAATGCTCCCAGGTTGATGCAATGTATTCCACCAGATGACTGAAGACTTGATTATTAGTATATCGATCGGTCCAGCACAAATTGAAATAGGAGCCGGTTGGACAGAAATCATTTGAAAAAGAAGTGCACCCAAGTAAATAAGGAACAAGATGAATACAGATGTTAAACAAGCATCCCACACCCAAAAGGTGGCCCACATAGGTTTTCCCCTAAACCCCCAGTAACTAAGGTAAACAAAGTAGAAAAAGCACCTATTTCTGTACCGGTTCCGGAAGAGCGAAGAAAAAGGGGATGTTTTGTTAATAGGAACAAAAAAGTGTTTATAGTCGTAACGATATAAACAAGAATACTCATCTGAGCCGCACGAACATGTACATACGGAATACGAGAATTTCCACCTTGTTAAAGATCTAGTGGTGCTACCCGAAGACTTAAATAAATAGCCATCATTGTTAAGAACAACCGAGATCCAATGAGAATTTGCACGTAGCTTCTGGTCTTTGACATCAAAAAGGAAGGTTGTAATAATGAAAGGGACATGTGAGAATTTGGTCTTAGCTAGTGGAACAAGAAAGACATGGATCTATATTCAATACGCAATCAAAGGATTTCTCCCCAAAAAAGAGAAGAATTCCCCTTACTTTCTTTTTGCTCTGCTCGTGCATGGAACTCCTTGCTCGCGGAGCGGCATACCGAAAAAAGAAGCGACTACCTTACTTAAGCAATTCTTCTTATGCTTATTCTTTCTTAGTTGTAGTTCCTATATTTGTTTTTTTCTTTATGGGTTTCTTAGGGCCCTCTGTCTTTAGAGCGGTCCGCCTGGCCACAATGAATGAATATTATGTCAATAGAGTAAGTTGTTCTTTAAGTTGTTCCTTTAACACAAAGCTAGGGCAGCGATGCGAAGGCTTGTAAGTGCATTAAGTAAATTAAACAGATACTAGCTGCTCTGAATTGTGCAGGATCGAGCTTTGGCCTTGGAAGCCATCCATTCAAGCCTTCACAATCCCTTTTTATTGTTTTTTGATCGGACTTTCTAAATCCATATGGTATGGTATGGCTTTCAAGCTTCCTAGCTTGGATTTGTGTGAGGCATAAGAACGTGAGTAAGCTCAGTCTTTCGCTACTCGTGTGACCCCGCCTCATGGCTTTCAGAAGGGCCTAAAGTGCATGATGATTCGATTTCCGAATTTAGAAATATAAAGAAAAAGGCCTCCTCTTGTTGTTCTCTTTCTTCTCTCTCTTATTGACTATTGACATAGCAAAGTCTGGTTCTATAGAGCGTGATACCCGCCCTCTACAAAGTTGTTTTTGAAAAGGTCTTTAAATGACTCTTCGTTTCCAGTTCCAAAAGGTTTAATGAATGGCTTTTTTATGTGCCCACCACCCATGAAAAGACAGACTACATAGGGCCTCCTCAGCCCGCCCTGGTTCAAATACCATTTTATCCTACCTCGCTCACCGCCCCTCAGGCTTAAACGCCTTTTCGTTGTCACCACTTACCTAGATCGATATGGCTAGTTTTCTAGCGAGATTTCTAGCTTGAATTAAGGCTTCGAAGCCCCTCTCATATCTTTGTAACTAGAGAGGTAGGAAAACCTTAGTTTAGAGCCACCTCGATTCGGGATGTCAGAACATCAACCGGATCGAAAACCGAATCCTAAAGTGACTTCAGAACAGGTTTGGCAGCTTCGATCAAAAACCTTTCCTATCTAGTGTCAGCTGATCCTTCAGCGTCTGCACCAACTAGATTGGAAGCTTAATTCGAAAGACGAGAGTAGGCTCGAGGAGGATCAAAAGACTGATTCTCGGTCTCCTACAATTAGAAAGCCAGTTAGACTGCACTCTATGCCTATGGAAAGAAAAGTCACGAAAAGTGATCCATATGATCATAAATAAAGGCTTGCCTATACGTCTTTATAGCGTACGCGCTGTTCCTTTCGATTGGAGCCTATCACTACCTGGATCAATCAGCCTATTATAGTTCTCCTTGTATCATCCGATTTTAGGGAATTCATTGGATCGTGAAGTTGCTTCACACCTGGCCATATCGAGGAAACGAAAATGAACTTGTCCCTAAAAAAAGAGAAAAGAACTAGAATGGGAGAGGATGGTCATTGAGAAAGATGCCTTAATAGGTTTGTCATCTATCAGGACGAGAATGTGAGTTCTTCTTATTATCGGTGAGCCTCTGCCCCTCATACTCGTCTTCCCGTTTTTGGGTCGCTCTTCTTATCTACCGTACACCCAATCCTCCTTCATATGAAGGCATTATAACATATACATCAAATCAAGATCAAATAAAATATTCTCCATCCCTTCTTTATACTCGTCTATCCCTCGATCAACTAGATAGGCCTAGGATAAGGTATTAATAAATCATCGATATGTGGGGTGATCGAACCGACTCATCTACAACTTATCTTTGAAAACAAGAAGCGCTCCATCACTGGTTGCATGGATGAAAGAGCGCGCTTTGAGGGAAGAGGGCAAGAAAGACTATAGAAAGGCTAAGTGAAGTACTTATAGGGACTTCTTTAACATTCTTCTTTCCTCTTCTTTCTTATCACCTTCTTTCCCTTTCCTCGCATCCTAATATAATAATGATCAAGACGAGTTGCTCCAGGTCCAGATATCTCACTTCAAGATTGCCAGCATCAGTCTAAGTTACTTAAGTTTTTGTAGAAAAAGGTAGAGAAGGAAGGGTGTTTGAAGCAAGACCATAAGAAGTACCTTTAGCATTTCAAGTACCCGGTTTAGAGCCGGGACATCTTTGGCATATCCACCAGTAGCGCCTTTGGCATGATAGGCAGGCAGCATATCTTGATCCATCGGTAGCAGAGCCACCGAGTGAATGACATTATCGATCATTTTAAAAGTAGCGCTTTACTAGCCTGATGACTCAAAGCATGGTCGCAATCCATCTCTCTTTTTAAAACTGATTAATTAACGACCCAACAAGCAAAGGCACGTTGCGCGGTAGTAGCTAGTATAAGGAAGTGAGACTAAGACAGGAAACTTCCCTTTTTTGTACTTTTAAGTAAGTAAGACCATGTCCTCTTCCCTTTCGACATCATGATAATTGACGAAGACGGTGTTTTGAACATTTTCACTGAAGTCGAAAAGATAAACATCTACCCGGTATATCAGCAATCCTTCTATACGGATACCCCTTTTTTACTCTCAACCATTGCATTACCGAGAGGAGAAAATACTCAAGGTTCTATATATTCTTTCTTTATTCAATTCATTCCTATCCTTTTTGTTTTTAGTCCCGGGCTTCCTTTCCTCTCCAAGACAATCGATCGCCTTCTTAGTTAACTGCGGAAACCGCCCTTTAGCCATCTATCTTTAGATACGGAGGGCTTATGAGTCACAGAATTTTAAGCCCACAAAACAAGGTAAGAAAGGTGGGGAACAGCGGCCTCACACAAAAAGATTTGTCTAAGCAATCTCAAAGAGATTTTCAATAAGTCAATACCAAGATTTGCTTTATGCGCCTACTGATGTGAGGATAATTCATCGGCTTTTTTGCAGAGAAGAAGGGCCCTGTTCCTATGGGTTCACGTGCTAAGGCTCCACTAAAAATGCTCTTTTTTAAGAGAGAGGTTTAAGGTGCATTAATCACACCTTGAAAGATGGAAGTAATAGAGTAGGAGAGGTAAAGATGGATGGGAATAGATAAGTAAGAGAGAAGGCGACACCAGCTAGCAGAACGGACGGAATAAGAACAAATTCCCCGGATGGAAAGAAGCTCGAAAGAGAGAACCAGGAATGAATTAGCAAGACCAAACGAGCAAAAAGCCACGAAGGTTCACAATAAGAGCGTAAGACTTTATGCGAGAGGGTAGAGCCCTTGATCCTTTCAAAAATGTAATTATCCTTTATATTCAGGAGATAATTTAGAACATCTATAGTGGATTAAAAGAAAGAACGGACTCATATAAAAGTTCCCCAAAAAAATGGTTGTTGTTGAATCAGCTGTGAAATACGCTCTTGCTCACGAATCTGCTGTTGTAGCTTAGACCAGGCTATCTCTGAGAAATTAGGGGTCTCGAATGGGAGAAGAATAAGGTACGCTGTCCTTTGACTAGTTTGTAGTTTTTTCTGGGGCTATTTATTCTTAATTTCCCTCCTCGCCTAGAATAGAAGGATAAGATAAAAGGCAGGCTAAGCCCGTATTAGCTCTTTTCAGGTTGATAAGATGGAATTGAAAACTTTGGAGCACATCGTTACCTACATCGAACTCTATGTGTTAAGCATATAGCTTTTCCTTCTGGTCCAAGATAACACTTCACACTAACCGAATTTAGCTTAGAATCCATAAATGAAGAAAGCATCTCAATTGGAGAAAAGTTCGTTTTCCCGGGGAATTTGTTTGTCAACGAAATTCTACACATAAATAGGTTCACATCGTGGTCTAAGTTCCATTTCCCATCGAGAGGTTATGATACTGGTAAAGAGTCCTATTCTTCTCCTTGTGTTATGAAATAATTCAATAGCTCCGGGCTCCCTCACCGCATTCCAAGGCAAGCTCCTACTAGATCGTACTATTCCTGATATTCCAACTGGATATGAGCAACTCGAGTATGAACACTGTATCATTATGCCCCTCGCTTAGCCCCGCTCTTTGGTTTAGGATGGATCCGGACTGGAAGCAAAAATACCGTAAAAATGGCTTCTTTCTTTGTCTGTGCTGGACTCTTTTGTAATAGCTTGATGATCTGAACCAACAAGAGATAATACGTTCTACCTTCTGCTTCGAGCCCGGCCGAGAGTGAGCTTCCCGATAGTCTCTTCCTTCCTAGAAATAGAACTCTAACTATCCCGTCCCATCTCCTTACTCATGATATCGGAGATAGCTTTGTAAACTAATAACTTATAATAGACGAGCTCATTATCCTTATGTTCTGAACTTGCTTCTTGGTACAATGGGAGGGGCGAAAAATTCTAGTTCTAGTTCTTCCTCTGCCTAATCTTTAGTACCGCTTTGAGATTGAATCTTTAGAACCATATGCCTCAGAGGGCGAGGACCTTTATAGCGATAATTCTTCCACCAGTTCTACCTCCTTCT
The DNA here is from genome assembly GCA_032618575.1 of Nicotiana noctiflora. NCBI lineage: Eukaryota > Viridiplantae > Streptophyta > Magnoliopsida > Solanales > Solanaceae > Nicotiana > Nicotiana noctiflora. The sequence goes on from JASVEL010008279.1 coordinate 178,185, forward strand.
ACAATAGTGAAATATCCCGTCAATCCCACCCGTGAGCTATCCATTCTAACATGTCTTTGCCTAGCAAGATACGTCTAGTTCTCCCTCTGCTTGCCTATCTCTATAGGAAATTGGAACAGTCTCCAATTTCAAAGAAAAAGCTGCGAGAGCTATACCTTCTGGAACACTAGCAATAACTACTATAAAGTAAGGAGATACGCAGGAACGATCCCTAAAGCAAATACTCGGAATGCTACACGACTAAGTATACCCATTCAGACTCGCTTTTGTTCAATTATAAAAAAATAAGCACTTTGATGAAGATTTATAGCATCATTCAAGTAAATACAGATTAAGATCGTAGAAACATGAGCTTGTGATATAGCTACACCTAATTCCATGCCGGTTAGTGCAAGAACTATAAATAAAGGACCAAGATCCCCTATGAAATATAAAAGATCATTCATACATAGCATAGTCCAAGCGAACCCACTTAAAATCTTTACTGAACTATGACCGGCCATCATATTAGCAAATAAACGTATTCCTGAGCATAATGCTTGAAAACAATAAGGGATTAGCTCAAGGAGTACTAAAAAAGGTGCTAATGGCAGTGGGACTCGTGTAGGTAATAAGAAGCTTATAAAATCAAGCCCGTTTTTTTTTGAAATTCCACTATTGTATTGCCAATAAAAATAGAAAATGATAGACCCAATGTAATGAGAAAATGAGTTGTAACTATGAAGCTATAAGGTATCATACCCTAGGGATTACAAAATAACGAAAAAGTAAAAGTGACTGAGATGTGAGGGGAAAACTTTTGTTTAACATTTTCGGAAAGACCACCTATTTGTTCGTTTACTGGGTTCAGCATAAAATCATAAATAAGCTCTACCAAGGATTGCCAAGAATTTGGTACTGAGTTTCCTCCTCCCTTTTTAGTAACAAAATAAACCAAAAGTATGACCAAACTGAGAGTTAGTAGTATAAACAAAGATGGATTTGTGAATGAGAAATATAAGTTTCCGATTTTCATAGGAATCAATGGGATTATTTCAAATTGTTCAAGTGGGCTGGAGACGATCTGCGCTAGATCCAGTGTGAAATAAGTGAATTTATCCAGTTGAGGCATTCTTCATTGATTGAGACAAAATGATTCCCTCAATACAGCTTAACTCCGTCAAGCCTGTACGAGTAGTGAAGAAGTATAGAGCACTTTGGTTGGTTGTTGACCAATGGAAAGCATGGAAGAAAGATGCACAAATGAAAAAGGGATAAAAAAGGACTACCTAATGCACCCTATGTCGATTACATCCCCCAAAACCTATACTTATTCGTGTTTCACGTGTGCGTTTACAAAGTCCATTGCTTATGACTATGTCGATGAAATGGGACCGCGAAGACAACCCACCACTAGAGATTGGTTTGCTCTCGCTCCGCTGGCTCCCACATGTTTTCTTCCCACTATAGTGAAAGATCTTTCACTTCACCATAGCAGGAACCTCGCTAATCTTCTCGGCCAGTTAGTCTAACCACAGGGATCCCCTACTGCTTACCCACCCATCATAAACTCTTACTAACAGACTTGGAATACGAATGTGATCGAAAAGGCCATCATTGGGGCAAATGATGCAATAGCTTCGATTAGAGCAAAGCCCAAAATGGCATAACCAAATAATTGTTTTACCAATGATGGATTTCGCGCCATGGAATGAATCGAGGAAATATTCCCCCATGGCACACCTATCAGAATCGGAACAAACCAACCACATATGATTCAATTTGACCTAGGGCCTCTAAATGGAGTATCCATAAAGAACGAGGTTTTATCTCTCATAAGTTTTTCATAGATGAAGGAGCTGTTTGGGCTTTCCCCCATTAAGAAGTCTAGTTTTTGCTTTAAGCACATTATTCTGTGCTCCCCGCTCCCGGGTGATAGTATGTAGTCGCGAATGAGTCTCCTCTGATGGTTAGTCCAGAAGGGGTAGAGGTCCAGTTCGCCCATTCTATTTATAATATTGTTTTTAAGAAGGATAATCTCGTCTATCTCATCATCGGAAACCAAGAAATTCTTCCGCCCCAAGCGGTGCACAAGTAACCTCTGCTTGATGAGACTCCTCACATAATCCCTATCCGGTTCTGGATGATCCGGTTCTGGAAGGACTACCTCCATTGCATTAGAGGGCCCATTTTGGGGGTTTGGCTGGGCGAACTCTTTGTCATAAAAATAACTACTATTATCCCCAAATAGGCCTACACCAAAGGATGGCCAACCGGGGCCTCCACTGCTACCCCCCAGGTTTCCTTCGGACAAAGACATTCCCCCCCCCCCATGCATGATGAAATGGAGCGACAACCCTTTGATGTTATTCCATAAAGAGGTACCCAAGCGATACTCCTTCTTTGAGTATAATTAGATAGGTGAAAAAGTATATAGAGATATACACCTGGGGTAAGATCCTCTTTAAAAGGGGGAATCGTCGCAACATCCTTTGCTTCAAAAAAAGAAGAAAAATAAAAAAACACTTGTAAATCGACAAGTATAACCAAAACAAAGAGCACAAAGATGGAATCGAGAAAGAAAGTAAAGGATATTCATTATATTCCTAAAGATTTATGTTCATTCGCTCTGCTCACAGAGAGGTTTACCGAAAAAAAGAGGCAACTACCTTACTTAAGAGATTCTTCTTATTCTTATTCTTTCTTAGAAAAAGTGGAACTTTTCTTTGCATTTCTTGATCGCTTGCTTCTTTTTGCTTTCACACGGAAGGTTCCCCTGCTTCTTGAGCAACTAGTTCGAGTGCAAGAGAATTGGGACCCTACGGTGGTCGAACCTGAGAGAGGAAATGTAGGGCAGACCCTACGGGAACGCCCCTTGTCTCAGGCTCAAACTTTCTTGTAAAGGACCCAAGAAAGGCATTACAGCTTCCAAGAATTCTTGAATTTTTTATCTTATATATTCGATTAATCCTCCTATTCCTGTTCTATTGATCCAAGAACCTGATCCTATAGCGCTATCGGTCGTTAACAAATACATTTTTCATTTATTCGATCTTGTACCTTAGTACACTGAACAGCAACCCAATCTCGACGAAAAAAAGGAAAAGCAGGTACATCTTTAACGGCCTCTATTCTTGACGTGAACGGGCGCTTTGTCATTAGATTTCAAAATTACGAAAAAGCTTTTTTTTCTTCTCTCTTCAATAAGCTATCCAACTACGATGTGTTAAGCATAGTGACCTCAATCCAAACTCTCCAGTCCACAGCTTTCTATATATAGATATAGCAATTTTGTCGTCCTTTTTGTTTGTTTTGGAGGTAGATGTAAAGAGAAGAACTACAATAAAGAAAAAGCCTAGTACTAGAAAATCCAATCAATCTCTAGGATGCTTTTAAACTAAGTTGACATCAAAGAATCGCTGCGACCCCCTCCGCCGCCATTACAATGGGAATGCATCCACCCTAATGGAAATGAGAGGCCTTATCTCTTCACTTGCTGCTTTCTTTGCAGCTTTCAGGGTATTTGGAAATAAATAGATTTAGAAGTTAAAAAAATCATATATTTTTAACTTATTTTCCCTCTTCACTAGGTTATAGGGCAAGATCCCTTATCTATTGAATGTGGGAACCTTATACAAAAATGCTTTCTATCGAATGCTTCCTTCAATACTGGAACTGCACCTTTACGGTCTTAGACTGACCAACATTGTATTGATCTAGTTCCAGGTGTTGTCCTTTCTTTCCTCATTGCCACCTTACCTGCCCAAGAAGGGCACCATTGACTCTATACTCATTACTCTTTTCCTTCTGAACCCGTCAGCAGTCCCGATTCCTAGAAGTATAGAATATCAAGACCGTTAGAGATCCATACTTTTCGCGAACAATGGAGCCTAGTAGCGATAGAGGCAAGAGGTTTGTATGTCTATTTCAACTTGCTCGCCAAAGTCTGGGGCAGAAAAACCATCCCATTTTCCCAATGAAAGATAAAGTACAAGTTTTAAAGTACCGTAGCAAAGGGAAGTTATCACGGCATTATCAACCCCTTTTTCCTAACCCTCGGGCATAAGCCAAATCTCTCTTCATGGTATCGAGAAGAAAAGAAATATGACAACAACTAAGTCAGAAAAAATTGATTCTTAAAATTACCCTCATTCAGCTAGGATAGGAACAAAAAAGGAGATGTTGCTTAAAACTTCCTAGTAGTTAAATCTCAGGATGCTTGCAGCTCAACTATATTAATCTCCTCAAGCCATAAGGCGTAGGGCCTTGTCTTTGAATAGAAACATCAATCTTTCATCAAAGAGGCAACTCTGTCCTCGACTTCCTCCCGGGTAAGATGGAGAACAACCAGATACTAGAATTGGAGTGGAATCAATGGGTGTTGGATGATCAGCCTAGGCTTTTTCTATTTTTAGCTTCTATGTCTCATGACGAGAGTGCTATACCCATAAAATGCATTCTTTAGTCAAGCAATGAGAAAGATTTACCAATTTCTTCATATGCTATTTCATATTCATATGCCCTCTAACTTGAACTTCCTGACTTCCCAGGGTTTCCACTTCCTAACTAGACTTCTCATTCATTGAAAGTCAGGGCTAAGAGTTATCATGAGGTAACTCCGCCTTATCTATTAAATGCTGTAATTTTGAACTCAACTCTCAAAGAAAGGAAGTGACTTCAGGGTTGGAATATCAGAGCGGAGGCAGGCATAGAATCTATGATTGTTTGAATTGAATCCTTGCCTTTGATTACCCAGATGGGATTGCAACTATGTCATATAAAGAAGAATCCCCAAAAATAGAGGAATCGTCGGATCTTCTCAACTCTCTCACTAAGGGCTTCTATTCCAATAAGCCTACTTATACGTTCTATATGAGCCTAGCTTCTAAAGCCAACTCATTCTCATGGACGGGATAACAAGAAAGGATGGGAAAGAATAAAAAATGCTTGCAAGTCGGAGAGTAGACAATACTTAGATGTACCGAATCAATCGATTGCCGAATCACTAGTCGTCAAAGACGGGCTAACTCTCATATCGCTAGTTCATCCCTATAGAACAGAAGTGAGTAACCTGGAAATCTAACAAGTCAAGCAAGTGAAATGATCGGTAATGGGGAGGTTAGCCTTTTCTTTATGATCATAAACTCTGCTGATCTACTCCCATGTCAAAGCTTACGTTCGCTTTGAGATACTTTCAGTCTCTCTCTATAGAAAAGCCCTATCCTTTTTTCATATATTTATAATAATGAAAAAATAGGAAAGGTCTACTTCAGCCCCAACCGATCGCTACTGTTCCCATGACCATCAACTGGATCTTTCGCTGTATCAGTTTGGCCTTCAACTTGCTTTAATGGACAGTTATCATCCTTAAGGCCATATTTGACTTTGCCACAATTAAAAGAGATCATGGCCATTGTATCAGTTAGTCGCATATGTGGGAGATCTCGTCAATTCAATGGCACCGCAATTAATCCATTAGGTTCTTTTTTTTTCAGAAAAGAAACGAGAGACAAGAAAACATATTTGATTACAATTAAAAGGAACAATCTCAAATAGACCAAGATCAAATTTTGGGTCATTTCTTGGTGAACATGATCTGCCATAATCTCTTCGATCACCTCATTTATGTGCCAGAATAGAGAGAGATTTGGTAGGAAAGTGGAAGAGACCTTTTTGTATATGATAATCAAAGGAAGTGGGAAAGCTGCAGTAATTCTTCAGAAAAGCACGGTTCTCTTTGTCTTCGAGCTTTCATTCCTGAATCCACTGATTCCTTCCTTCATATACCTCCCCACCAATAGATAGTGACAAATAGGAATAACCGAACCACGTGTACAAAATGACAGTACCATGCAGCTGCTAAAAAGCCAACGTGATGCTCCTTGGTCAGATGACCAAGATATTGGCGAATACCACATATGATCGAGAAAATAGTACCTATAATCACATGAAAGCCAGTTGCTAAGAAAAAGGTAGAAGCATAAATACTATCCGAAATAGTGAAGGGTACTTGATAATATTCCATTCCTTGAAAGCATGTGAATAATAGAGCCAGTAAAACGGTAGCTACTAAAGCGTAAACTACTCGTTTTTCCTTCTCCGCGAGTATAGCATGATGAGCCCAAGTTACGGCAGCTCCGGATGAAAGGGGAATAACGGTATTAAGAAAAGGGATTTCCCAAGGATCTAAAATCGCAATCCCTTTTGGGGGCCAAATACCTTCAATCTCTACCATTGGTGCCAAAGAAGAATTAGAAGAAGCCCGAAAAAGAGCAAAAAAGAACATAATCTCCGATACGATAAACATAATAAAACCATATCAAGGTCTTAATTGTACGACTTTGGTATGATGTCCTTTGAACGCGGATTCATGTAGAACATTGTGACACCATACGAACATGGTATATCGGATAAATATGAGGCCCAAACTGAGAAGTGTTGCCTCGCCCCCACCTTGAAATGAGTGCATGTACATCACACCTCATACGGTTGTTGCCAAAGCTCTGAGTGAACCCGAAATAGGCCATGGACTTGGATCTACCAAATGATAAAAATGCCTCTGAGATTAAATCATAAACCACTTTGCCTCGGTTCTATGTAAACCCCCCTTCACCCCCACCCCCTAAAGTCGTAAAGTAAAGAAGGGCACTTTGGGGTCTAATTTTCTTTCTATCTGACAGGACAAACACAGAAATAGGAAAGGATGGTTCTTTCATCCCATTGATAGAAGTCTAACTAGAAAAAAACTCTCTCTATTACTTTGAGAAGAGAATAGTTGGTTTGACTGACGAACTACATGGGAAAATAAACCTTCTTTCTTTGATTTGAAGCAAGATTTTTTGAAAGTAAGAATTTTATTCAGTTCGCTTTCGAAAAACTTGCTGGTCTCGGATTAGTTCGTTCTGCGCCGCCAGCGGCCTCAACTCAAAGGCGCAGGTTGATCTCTCTGGTTCAGGCTGCATTTATTTATTCATATTCAACTTGACACGTGGGAAGGGCTTACTCTACTAGTGGCTCGGCTTTGTCTCACTCCCTTCCCGCACTATTCTTCCCCACTAAAAAGAGTGATTGAAAATCTCGAGAACCTTTCCAAACGTTTGTCTTCGCGGGGCGATTAGACAAGACAGGAGTATTAAATTCTTTTACTGTCTTCCATTCCACTATTCTGATCGAATTAATTGGTCTTCCGAATGACCAAGTCATAATGAGATTAAAAACCAATGCTTCATTGGCCGTGTTAAACATGGATTAGCATTATTTCATTCCTACAAGTGATGACCCACCCAAGATTGCTATGTACGGACTTAGAGATCAAATATAATATGTTTCTTTCCATTCCTAGTGAGCCACTTAATACTCTGAAACAAGAGATTAAAGTGATCTTCCTCCTTTTTCCCAAGAAGTCGACGGTGTTACACCATTGGGATACTTCGAATAAACTTGAGTACATATAGGATACACCGGTGCTAATACTTTTTCTCAAGATATCTTCCAAACTGTTGGGGTCGTTGCTCTGGATCTTGTTCTCCCGGTGTGAAACCAGTTGGCTCCATAGTTTTAGAATTCTGCTGATCCCATGTACTCCATCTCCATCATTGCATATAGGAATATAGAAAGTAAAGAGGAAAAGGCATGACTTGAAGAATTGTGTGAAATAAGTGAATTTATCCAGTTGAGGCATTCTTGATTGATTGAGACAATTCCCTCAATATAGCTTAACTCTGTCAAGCCTGTACGAGTAGCGAAAGAAGTATAGAGCACTTTGGTTGGTTGTTGACCAACAGACATCATGGGAGAAAAAAAGAGAGAACTCTTTCTTTTTTATTATGATTGGGCCCTGCGGTGGTAGAACCTCGTGAACCAGGCGTACTACGGAACTTGCTTTTCTTCTATTATGATATTATGAGTGCTACATTCATTTCAGATACATTCAAATCCATTATTCTTTGTATCCTGAAGAAGAAATATAGATTTTTAGTAGAGGAAGGACGTAGCTGGCACAATGAGGGAAACGAAGGCACTAGCAGATGCAGTTTTTGGAATAGATCGTTTAGCTCTACTTCTTAGTCAATCCCCTTTGTTCATGGTTTTGAATTTATTGTAATGCTTATATTTTATGTAATGATCTCGATGACCGCTTAATTCATCTTTCCTTTCCCGCTCCTGAATGACAAATTGGTTTTTTTTAATTCTGCAGTCTTGGCCTTAGAAAAGTGATCTCTCAAACTGAAATTCGACTGAAAAGTTACGAATAGAATAGGATTTAGAGTAGCTCTATCCAAATAGGTCGAGTAGCCATTTATAGAAATTGAATTAATTAAAAGGAGACAAATAGTTGGGATTCACACGCACAACCTTATCCTATGAGTCCGCCTATTCTACGCGCGTGGCTTTGAGAGACTTTCTGCTGGTTCCCTTCGTCGGCGTCATTGAACCTCGTTAGCATTTCGAAAAGAATTGGAGGCTCAAAACGAATGATCAAATGAATTGATGATTCGTGTTTAGTCTCCGATCTTCGCCTAGTCTTAGAACATGCACTGTAGAGAGGGGAACAAGCACCTCTTTCTGCCGCTCTCCTCCCAAATGTAGGTATTCCTGGAAGTGAGAACACTGCTGTCCAACATATAACCCGGTCACTCCCCGTCTTCATCCTAGACTCCACTGGTACTATTCATCTATAATATATATGGATGACTCCTACTTTCTCCTAAATGGAATGATCAGGACCCTTGCGAAAGGACCTCAAAATCCGATAAACTTGACTGAAAAACTCCCAATTACGTCCGTAGCTGGCCGAGTCGCTGATAGACCAAACAAGCACAGTAGTTTTTTAGAGCCGAAGGAGTGAAAGACACTTGACTGTAAGGAGATGAGCTCTATTTGGGATTCTATAGCCTACGCACTTGCCTTTAGGGGATCGAAGTTGGATGAATCTCGAGTGGTTCCTTCCATCGGCGTCATCGAACCACGTTAGTAATCCAGAATAACTGGAATATCAAAACGACCGGTCAAAGGAATTGATCCGTTTAGTTCTGTTCTTCTCCTAGTTTTATAGCACACCCATGTTGAGGGATCTTTCCAACGCTAAGCGTGCTGCATCTACTGTCCAACCAACTGAATAATATCTTATCCAAGATTGCATCCTTCTTCTGCCATTGGGAATGGGACATCTCTCCATTTGTAAGTGGTAGAAATAAAGGACTCTGTTGCAGGTTTTGGTTGATTAAAGAATCCTCTCAAAAGCCCATGTTTATTGTCAAAAACAAGACCTTTACGGGTCGTATTCTGATGGCTTGGCTCCTTGTACCACCGTGCCCTCAAAATACGTTATATTGGGCTTTTGACCTGATTTGTCAACAACGGGTCTTGGCGCCTTGGCTGCTGCTTAAATAGGACATACTATTAGAAGCCCATGTAAATTAGTCAAAAAAGTGGACTCTCATGGGTCCGATGGCTCTTTGACTTGTGTGCCTGAAAATGTGATTGATAAATGGGCTTTTGAAATTCGATTTGTCACAACAATCTGTCTCGGCCTTTTGAAGTAGGGATCATCTTGGCAGTACAAGCAGTTATGATCCTACATTGTTGCTCCGTAGTGGCCTAAGGTTCAATGATTTATCTTATGCGCTAAGGCTAGCATCTCATCCCATCTTTCATCTTATTGGTTTGAGCTATCTTTGGGAAAGTGTCAAAGTCTAACCTGTTGCTCCTTGATTTCACATAAAAACGGAGTGCCTTCTGCTCCTTTTGCTCTTCTCTTACTGTGTCTATTGATTTCCCGCCCACTCACATTTTCTTTACCGAATCTTTCTAGGCAGATAGGACAACTGCTGCTTGCTCTTGGCCTTGGCTGCTTAGAGACATTCCTTTAGTTTTTCTTAGAGAATGGAATTCCTAATTCCGTTTTCATCTTTCTTATTGTAGGTTGGTTATCTGTTTCATTTTTAATTCCATCTCTTGCTTGGTTTCTGGTACCAGTTTCAGTTCCATTGTTCAAATCAATATCTATTATGTCAGGCTTCCCTTCCCGGTTGTCCTGTTCAATCTGTTGTTCTTCTGTCTGAGGCAAAGGCGAATCCCTTTTACTGTATATGGTCGAGCTTGCTTGGCTGGTACATCAAGCATATCAGCATATTACTTGTTCGGTGTGGTACACATATCTTTCAATGTAAATCAAGTAAGAGAATTCATTCCCACTGTCTAAGGATAACGTGAAGAATTGCCATTTTATGAGCTTGTAAGGCCCGTTGCATTGAAGTCCCCAAATAAAGAGGCTATACTAAGTCGGTGGTGCATTGGGCAGCCCCTATTGCCCAAGGGCAAGGCCACGCTAGGCCATTCTATAGAATGCTAGCTTCTTGTAGCTTGTATGGCAGCCCCTTTGGCCGACCAAGGCAGCTTCCTAGGACTCCATAGAGTTCTCTAAGATGCCACCACTCCTTTGTGCTTCCACGGAGCTTCCACCAATTGCTAGATCACTCTGGAACCTTCTAGAACCTTACATAGCGCAAGATTGTGCTTCCATGGCCTAACGTATTCTTGGCATTGTCTTGGCCACTCTTCAACATGCACCCTCGTGCTCCCACGATACTCCTAGGCCTTCCATCATGCCATGATCCTTGTGAACATATTACATGCCCGACCATGCTGAGGTGTGATACCAAGAGAGCCATCGCAACCACTGATCTACCCATTGGCCTAGAAGAGTGCGCTCATTTACCTCTTGTTCACCATCGAACACCAGCTCGTCTGGAAAGAGCCCTATCTCCTTAGGCTTTAATTCCCTTCGAAAAAGAGAATTGCTCATCTTCGCCTTCAAATTGGGATTGAGAGGCTTTCCACTACCCAACCTGAATTCTAAGGGTAATCGATGTGAACCATAAGGGTTTAGAAGGAGCCGCTTTCAGTCGTTCCCAATGTTTAGATTGAGTAGACATCAAAGGGGAGAGAAGACGATAGCCTACACCAGCTAAGCATTGTAGAACATACATTGAAATGTTGTATTTACCGGCTAACTGACACAAGGCAAGAGTCGATCGACAGGGTGTCAATGCCCTAAGAGATATCGAGGAAAAATCAATTTGCATTTTCTTAAAAAAATCGAAATAGAAGTAAATGTCTTCTTCTTTACTGAGGGAGTAGGTATTATACACACTTATTATTTCTATGAGTTCCTTTTGGCAGGTCAATTAGGCAAAGGATCAAATTCTCGCGATATTCGCACATAGTCCTGGTTGGAAGACAGGTGCCATCCTATGAGGCAGATTCGTTCCCCCAAAGTGGATGATTGCTCCTCTTTGGCAATCTATCCTGGCGGAGCCCTTTTCGACGGTTTTAGAGAGGGGAAATCCTTTTCTAGACCCATCAGTATCCGCGCAGGTGATTTTGACCTTGATCAAGTCTTTTCTAGTACGGACCTGGCGGAGTGCTTACATGAGGGTATACCTGGCACGGTTAACCAAAAATTGATGAAAGATTGGTCTTAAAGGATCCAAAACGTGATTAAGGCGTATGAGGCCTATACTGGTGAGGTATGTGGACCTAATAAGGATTATGAAATGCATTTCTTAAGGAAGGTAGAAAGAATTGATTCTCTCACATGAGGAGTTCCAGCACGGTGTAGAGCTTAAAGAAAACACCAACCTCGCTACCTACCGTAGCTACACTGGCCCGACCATAGAAAAATGGCACCCCAGAGGAAGGTTGTGGTCCAGATGGCTGCTGCGGCTGCTGCCTATGCTAGGATGCATATAGACCCCATTATCCGTAATAATAAGTCTGACTATACTGACACCGACTCTGTTGTGCTTGGTCATCCACTCCTTGACGAGCTGCTTTCTCCTTCTGTCTTAGGTAAGGGGAAGAAAGAAGATTTGGGAACTCGAAAAAATGATAGGCCCATCAACATTGACTCTTTAGATGATATCGAAGCGGAGTCCTTGGTGTAGTAGTCAATCCGATGTAGCTAGGCATTAGCAGACGAGTACCCATGAATATAGTAGACCTATACAATAGATGGCAGTTCCATTCTAACTATATGTGTTGGGGCTTTCAAAGGCCTTCAAAGAAAGAAAGAACGGAACTCAAACTTTCTACTCTATCTCGGACCCAGCTGCTACTGAGAAAGTATCAGGAAATATGAAGACTTGTAGGAATAAAATATCCAGTAGGGGACGTTTATGCCATTACTACATGATAGTAGGAATAAAATGAATAGGAGTTGTTAAAAGGTCCTATGCCCATCCGGTAGAACTACACGATCTCGCTTTCGGCATAGCCAATTCAAAAAGGCGAGTACAGCCTGGTATTCCTTATTATTGATAGCAGAGGAAAGAGAACTCTGCCTTCTCCTTTGGTGGATTAGATTAGTTAGATGACTTCCTTTAGCTCTAAGACTAGGGATCTAAGGAATTGGTGGGAAATCCAGAAAGGCGAAAATCACACTCTTAGAACATTGTTGAAAGAGGAGAGCCGGTCTTGCACACTAAGTCAAGAGTGAACCTAGGCTGATCAAGACCAGCCTTTCACTCCTAAGAAGTGGGAATATGAGTCAATCGATGACTAAAATTTCTTAGAAAAATTGCCTAATGCCTTATGTCTTCTGGATTCCATCTCACTCTCTTTCGGTCCGAAGCCGATAGTAAGTGAAAGTTGCTGAGGTAAGTTCCGATAGAGCTAGGTTCTGGGTATTCCTACCATTTTTTCTTATAGGTTACTCTTTGAACTCAACATTAAAGCACTGGAAGAGAATCGCTATCCTCTTTTTAAAAGGACGGGGATTTAGGTCTATTGCTTAAGTCTGATTTGCTGAGACTAGCTTCACTTCACTCACTTCAGAGAGAGAAAAAAAGAATAAGAAAGGAGTGTAGCAGCCAGAAAGAGAAAGAAATCCCCTCATTCGCTTAAGGCATCGAAGTCCCTGAGCTAATATCAATAGCAGTAGATTCAAGGGAAGTTCTTTCTAGAGCAGTAAGAGCCTATTCTATCTTGCTTTCTCATTCAATTCCGCTACTAGGGTGAGCTAACTCCTAAAAACCCGTCCACAGTTCAGATTTTAGGCTGCAACTCACCTGCGTGAAGCCTGAATCGCTAGTAATCCCCGGTCAGCCATAGGGCGGTGAATTCCTTCCAGGGCCTTGTACACACTACCCCTCTCCTTTTCTAGCTTCCCAGATTGAATTCCTCTGGGAACAACTAAACTATTAGCCAAATGTCTAGTGGAAACTGCTTAGTCGAGGGAAACTCCCCTTTTTGTCTCGTACCTCCGCTCCTAAGCTAACTACCTCTCGCTATCCGTTCCTACACCCCCTACCGAACCTGAGGATGAAACTTGAGATTCATTCTTCTCAAAAGAAAAGCAGTACCGAAGATAGTAAGAAATCCGGACAAAACCTTCCTATTTTTGGTGAAGAAGAAAGTACAAGATTAAGTCGGCAATCTTAGAACAATTCTTTTTCCTCATTAGGGGTTTAGCACCTAGTCGATCGAGGGCATTTCACTCATAGCCAAGAAGGGAAGGGCTTGTTAGCGACTAGCAGTAGCTGTCAACGGTATTTGACGCATATATTAGCTTAAGAGGCCTAAGGTTGTTCTATTTCCTCTCGTACCATGCCTATTGAATGTTCCTTGGCTTTTCCCTTGAACCGGGTATCAATTCCTAATTCCATTTACCTCGACCAGGATCAACTCCTTCTATGCCCCAGGAAAAAGATAAAAGTAAAGCAGTCATCAAGCCAGAGCTAGTTTCACAGCTACCGATTCGCACCCGCGGGTCAAAGAAAACCAATAAATTCTTGATTCAGCATAAGCAAAGGATGAGAGAGGCCTTACGAGGGCTCTTTCCCACATTAATAGATTCATTCCTTCATTACGGCGGTCGTGGTTACCTGCCGTTCAGAGATGCTATCAAAGTAGGAAAGTTAGCAAAGTTCTCCTGCCTAGTTTAGACAAAGCACCCCTTATCACCCCACGGCATCTGTTTAGGACACAAAGCTTATTCTATTCCTAAAATAGCAGATTCTATAACAGCATTCTGCCTTTTCAAAGACAGAGCACTTGTGGCACACACTTGGCCTTTTGCCTTAGAAAGAGTTCAACCCACTTGAAAGAGGAAAGGGGAGTAGGCATAGTACCGGAAAGTACGGATTCGACATTCATCCCTCAATCAAGCGCTACTTGAAAGTCATGATAGATTTCACTCTTAGTTAGTACATACCTTTTTTTAAGCAAGAACTCTTAATCGTTTGTATCCCATACACATGGGCTACTTCACTGCGACGATGGTCGGAGTTTACAAGCTGCTTTGATAGAAGTAGGTTAAGAAAGATAGCTGAAAGTGCTAGCATAAGGAAGAGATTCTATGGATGGAAAGAGGCCCTTTCTTGCTTTCAAGGTTTCGGCATTCAAAGTCAAATGATTCTTTGTTTAAGTTTAATAATAAAGTAAAGGAAATAAGCCTTCTCTTCTCTCTTTTCTCTATTGAACTATGGAAAGAACTTTATAGTAGCAACACGAATTCTCCACAACTTATGACTTCCCCAATGGGGCAAACGAAGGCTAACCCGTTTTGGTTGTTATGACTGGCAAGAATCGGTAGGTTCTTTCGGTGCGCTTTGGTCCATCTTACAGAGACTATCCTTTGTATAAGTTATGACCCATCCAAGGAATGAGCTTTCCCAGAGTCAAATCTCGTGGACTACAAGGAAAAGATAGAATCTCGCTCGGCAACAGCAACTGATTCAATAGCAGATGGTCTTGGAAAGAACCTTTCATTCGATGCTTCTGATTCAACTCCCAGACAACCAAGGAAGTATGCGTGAAGATAGGGTTAGCCCATGCGGCAAGTATTATCCGGGAATGATTATCCAGGAACTTGAAGATGGTTGGTGTGACACGCCTAAATCCTCGACAATCAATCCACAAGGCTTCAGGCGATTGGAGCAACCTTTGAAGGCGCTCGGCCTTGTTCACCCTTTCAGCTAAGTATCCATTTTTTCCTTGAGGGGAGCCGTGATTTCAAATATGTGGGCCTTCATCGCCTTAACTCAATCTATCCAAAAAGCCTACCCTGTAATAGATTCAGCTAAAGCTGCGCTTGGAAAATTTCTTTGTCAATCATGAAACCGAGCTTACTACTTGAATCACGAAAGGCATTTTTTCTCACTATATATTCAATTCCAACATCATGCACACTTATGAAATCAAGATAATAAGTCCAAAAATAGAGCATGAAGTCCACTGGCATGAGAATCAAGCAAAGTAGAGACATAAGCTAATCCAAATAAAAGAAGCAAGATGACTACTTCTATTCCTCTCCTTAGACCGACAGTACTACAAGACAGAAATAAGGCGATTATTACCTAATATAAAATGTGAATTATTATTATAATAGCTCACAAACAATGTATATGAATTGCCAAGACTATCTCGACCTTACCCTTACACTCAACTTAGAGCATTCAATCTCGCTTTCACCCATCAGAAGGACAGAAAGCACTAGGGGAATGAAATCCTGCGCCTAGAAAGAAAGGTAGGGGAAATAGCCCTTTCATGACTACAGGAAAGGGTAATGGTTATTCACCTCTTACCACATTCACGACTTCCAAAGAATGAACTCAAGGACTGGACTACGAAGGGACTTAAAAAACATACTAGCAGCCTCTCTGCTTCCTATACTTAGAAAATGATCCCAATGAAGCCAATGGTGAGACAAAAGGAACCCCAGTATTGATTATTCCCTTAGGCCTATTCTCACTCTTTCAACTAAGAAATTCAAATCAGCACTTGAAGTAGAAGTCTAGCTAAGGCTAGTGCGCTAGAACTCAAATATATTGTTCCATTCTAAGGCTCGGACGTGGAGCTGGTTCTATTTATCGATAAGCAGCGGTTGCTTACCCACGGACACCTAAGCCCTCTAGGCAAGTGCATAAAAAGAGAGGGGAGGTAGCTTCCAGAAAGATAGAGTTATCACACAAAGGAGAAATGACTAAGATCTTGCTTAACCAGAAGATAGAATCATATTGTTGAACTGGGGAGGCAGAAGGAAAGACATACAGGGCTGAAAGAATGGAACTCGCTCCAAGGGACCCCAACTGGATAGGAATCTTTTGCCTATGGGGAGTCAACTACCGCCTTCTTAAAGCACTTGTCCGACTTTCTTCCTTTTCCTTCCCTAACTCTTATGAGAAGAAAGGGGATCCTGCGCAAAGAAAGCATTTAACAAGAGGATACAGGCTGCTAACACCAAAAGATTTGCTATCGAATACTTTCAAAAAAGGCTACATTTCATAAGCATAAAAAGATGCCAGAGAGAAAAGGCTAGAACTTATGCTTTGACTTGATTGATAGCTCTTTTCTCTTATACCTATTCCAAGATGATATAATGCGCATAGTAGTCCAACTCCGTTCGCCATTCCCACCCGGGAATCACTTCACTCCAGCGCCTCGATAGTCTTCTTGAATCTTTTCTAGCTTTGAAAATCGACTAAGCGTTGCGTCAAGCCAGCTTGTGAAGAGAAGAGTCGTCAGACTATTGCAGAGTGAAGGAAGGTGTCTTGTCTTGGCCTAGGCCTACTTGTGTCAACACCCATAAAGTGCGGAATTTCGTATATAATGTGATTATTGAATATATTTTTTTTTGAAGTATATGTACTTTATTTAGTATTTAATCAGGAGGTTTCTCTTTATCCTCAGGGAAAAGGATATCCCTTTGCCATTTCCTTGCGCTAGCTACCCACTCCTCTTTTCACTTTTTATCATCATCATTTCAGTTTCTTTTCTTGGCTAATTCAAATTCCATCTTTGAAATATCTCTTCCTTCTTTGGCTATCTTTTCTTTATTAATTATCTAATAGACTTCTCTCTTTAGATAGATTTTGCTTTTCATAATGTTTCCTTATGATTTTTTTTTTCTAAAGCGGAATTCTCCCTTCTATCTATCGTTAATTGAATTATGGAACTTTCTCCCCGAGTTGCAGAACTAACAAGTCTATTAGAAAGTCGAATTAGCAAATTTTACACCAATTTTCAAGTGGATGAGATTGGTCGAGTGGTCTCGGTTGGAGATGTAATTGCACGTATTTATGGATTGAACGAGATTCAAGTTGGGGAAATTGTTGAATTTGCCAGCGGTGTGAAAGGAATAGCCTTGAATCTTGAGAATGAGAATGTAGGGATTATTGTCTTTGGTAGTGATACTGCTATTAAATAAGGAGATCTTGTTAAGCGCACTAGATCTATTGTGGATGTTCCTACGGGAAAGGCTGTGCTAGGGCGTGTGGTCGATGGCTTGGGAGTACCTATTGATGGAAGGGGGGCTCTAAGCGATCACGAGCGAAGACGTGTCGAAGTGAAGGGGAATTATGCTAGGTATCTGCTTTCTTTATTTTAATCCGCTATTATAACTTCGGAAGATGGTCAAGGTACCTTGCTTCCAAGCCACCGCACTAGATGAGCATGTAGTCATAGTAGTCGGCCCAGAATGCCTCTCTTCTTTACTAAAATACTATTTCGAATAAATGGGGAATAACGTCGCTCTTTGATCTGTAGAATAAGGCTTAGGAGCTATCTCTTTTATGGCAAGGATCTCTCCATACCAAGAAATCGAATCACAATGGATTGAAGCCCTCCTTTTCCTTCCAATTAGTGAGATTCTATCTCTTACTTGGGAAATTGTGGTCAATCCCTCCCTTTATTCCTCGGAATTGAGCGGGCAGCAAAAATTAGAATCAACCTATATAACATATGTTCCCATGTAGTAAGCATTCCAGAAGCAAAGCTTCCCGGTCGCTTGCCTCCTTGTGTGGAAATGCTTTTCATGATCTCTAGCTCTTTCCCAACATCTCGTTCTTTACTAGGCATCTAGACGAACCCGCCGGGTTAATTAACTCATAGTAAAGAAAGCTCATTAGGTCAAAACTAGGGGAGTGCTTACTACTAGCGAAAGGTTAACATCTCTCCACCCTTATTAGTAGTAGCGAACATCAGGTAACTTCGTGCTATAAAACGACAGATTGGTAATGAAAGGCATTTTACTAAGAAAGCACAACTCTATTAGACCTTTATCTGGAAAAAGCTGGAAGAAAGGCGAGAAAGAAGAGTTGCCTACTACTAATAAAGGCGGGTAAGAAAGAGAGGTGAGGTGACTAGCTTAGTAACATTATTCAATCTAAAAGGTTGGCTCAGTGCCCTATCCACCTTTAAGTGAAGGGGCGCATCTAGCGAAGATGGCAGCGGGAATGACGGGAGCACGAACGAGGTATCTTATGCTTTTTTAATCCTCACTACCTAGTTTATAGTAGAATCTGGAGAATATGAACTTCTCGCATTCTTCTTTTTGGTATGTTGTTATGAGAAGCTCTGGTGCTCGATCTTGGGTCTGAGGTATGGGTCGAATCATGATAAAGAAGGTTCGGTGGTTGTATAATTCCCAAGCGGAAAGTCGTATACGTTAAAAGTAGATGGAGTGATCAAGCGACCCTTCTTGCGGCAACATACATCTAATGTCGTAGAGTGATGCGTCGGTATGAACATGGGACTCCTTATTCCAATCCGGAAACCGAAGGATTGGGGCTGACAGCAAACACTCATCTGCATGCTTAAAGGCTTAATCAAGTTCTGGTTCCCAAGCATTATACCTTTTATGGTTATGAAATCGCTTTGATTGAAAAGCAAGTTGATGATGCCATAAGTCAAACGGGCGGGTGAGGCGAGAGTCCTTCAATGCACTCACTGGAGAGAGGGTAAGATATCCTATATAGTAGTTAGGTCTTATCCCATTATTAGTAGCCAAAGTGTGGGCTGGCTAATTCAGGAAAAAACTTTCTCATGTGCATAGGAAGACTAGAACATGTTTAATAAGCCTTAGTCGACCTCCGGAGGACAACAATTTTCTTTTCCAATCTGAGATTCTCTTTTTCATTTTCTCCAGTAGAGGAAGGTTCTCTCTTTATTCTCTTGAGGGACAAGAAAACATCCATGTACTTGATAGGAAAACTACCATTTTTTTTATTCCTCTTCAATGATCTGGAATTTATGTGAGGATCTCTGTTCGAGAGGAAGCATTGGCTCTTATCGAAATTGACCTTTTGGCAATTACAACATTACAATCAGCTTCTTACTTCTTTCCAGAAAGATTTTCTGCTTCTTAAGATTCCGTTTATGGCTATTATATAATATTAGAACATCGTTATCAAAGAGAAAGTAGGAGAGTGCTGGGCACGATCTCGAAGCATGGAAAGATGTTATCATATTCAAAGATACCAAGTCCCAGTTTAGCACTTGTTCAGCTAAAATCAACAAGCTTGGTTTGGAACCCTTGTCGCAGCCCTCGAGAAGCTGGAAAGTACCCATGTGGCACACCATCCACAAGCACTCCAAAGTCTTCATTACATAAACATCCATGTATCAAATTCTGCCATTTACCACAAAAACCCATTCGATCCAAAAAGATGGTATTGCCATATCCTGACTTTCTTTTGACCCCCCTCCCTCTTATGTTGTCTTTAGGTTAAAATACCCTATCAATTAAAGCCACCTCGTGAGCAAAAGAGATCTTCTCTACAATAGTGAGTACTTTAACAAAAGCGCCCCTTTTTCCTTAACTATTTTTATAGGGAGAATCAAACTAATTCTTCGAGCTAGAGAAAATTTTATAGAAAAAGTTACAAAGCTCTCCTTCAAATATCCCATAAATAAAGGTAGGCCGGAATTGGTGAAAATTGGAAGGACTTTAGACTTTCGGAATAATGGCAACTAAATTGGAATTCAAACTTAGGGCTTAACAGTGCCTTCAGCAAAGAAATTGTGAACCGCCCTGACCAAGTTGTTAACAAAAATATTCCAAGAGTGATAATAAAAAAGACCTGGGAATCAAAAAATTGAAAGGATATGTGAGTCACATCCCCCAACCAAGGGACTGGTTACGTTCACTATGTCCCCCTTATTCCCAACATGCTATGGTGCCCCGGGGCTGTCTCGCGAAGATCTTTGATCTGAACCTTCCCATCTACTCTCTCTTAGAGGATAAACCACGCCTTCACTATCGCAAGAATATAGCGATCGAAGAGCTATGGCTCATCTGCTTCGTGTATTACACCATATTGCCCGAAGGGGGCATGCTGCAAGAGCGTAGGTGAGTGATAAGCATATGAGTCATTCCCGAAGGGCAGTGGCAGCAGTGTGATTCCAGATGCCGTCGCTAGATTGATATCTGCAGGGTGGCGGGTACTTTGACTGCCTTGTATCAGGTGAAGAGAAGGGGGTAGTAGGCTTAGTAGGGCTCGAACCTACAATATCACCGTTATGAGCGGTACGTTTCAATCAATTAAACTATAAGCCCCTACGGATCTCTACATGCAATTCACTCTCTTCGGTAGGAGCGGACGGAAAGAGAAGGCCTTTGTCCTATCTGCTTCTTCCTCTTCCCAAGAATGAATACTTTTACAAAAAAATGATTTTCTTTATTTTTGTTTGTTATTTTTGTTTATAGAAAGATATATAATATAATATTATCTATCTATTATTATTATATATCTAAATAATATTAAGCAAGCGGCCCTTTCGTGACTCAAACAGCCGGTACGCTTTCCGGCTCAAAGGGGCGGGGGCTGTAAGGCCCCGTAAAAGTTTTGTGCATGAGACGTAGTAACTATAGTGTCATAGTCCGATATGCGATCGCATAATGAATCTACGGTGCACTTTGCGATCGCAGATCAAGAATGCGGATCGCATATTGGTCGCATTCTGTAACAGACCTTGAGTAATTTTTGAGGCCATTCTGCGGTCACTCTGCGGTCACTATGCAGACCGCATGTTGATTCTGCGGTCGCAAAGTGCACCGCAGATTCGCCCCGGCCCAGATTTTTGTAAAATTTTGACCCAATCTCTTCTTTAATATTACACCTTTCACCCTCATTTTCTCATATCATCTTATCAAAATTAGAGAGATAATAGAGGGGTTTTAGAGAGAGAAGTTCTTCATCTTCAAAGATTGTTCCAACCACTTAATTCCAAGGGATCCTAGGGCAAGGATTCAACTTCCCCAATCTTTTCAAGGTAAAAACCCTAACTATTTTCTTTGATTTTCAGTTTTAAATTGGGTAAAGAGAGGTTTGCATATAATAGCTTTTGAAAATAGAATTTTTACACTCATGCATGATTATTGAACTTGATTTCTAGTAAAAAAGAAGTGAGTAGAAGTAAGAGTCTTCAAGAACAAGGTTGGCAAGAGTAGGATATCTTGGGTAAGCATAAAGTAGGAAGTTAACGGAAGAAAACTCATCACCAGGTATGTATGGCTAATTTTGATTCTTGTGAAATCGCCTATATGTCTGAAGTTTGTTTGCTTCGTGTTAAATTGACAAATTGTGTGAAATGGTTGATGTTGTTGTTGGATATTCAAAGTTTGTTGTTGAGCTATGAGTGATGTAAAATCAGAGTTTAATTTGGTAAAAGAATTGTGAATAATGGCTATAATGGCATATATGATACTTTGTGGAAAAGAAACGAAACACTTGAGGATTGGTAAGCCATTGAACAATACGGTATGAATACTCTCAATTTTGGAACACTTGTAACTTGGTTGTGATATTGGCTTGAGAAGTAATTGTGAACATGAACCAATCTGTAAGTTGCTTATTTGAACTTGTTGAAATGGTGTGTAGTGCCTTATCTGCTGTTTGAAATTGTTGTGTTTTAAACTGTAAGGTGGGATCGGGTTGCGCGCCGCAACATGAAGAAATACGGTGTGGGTTAGGATGATAAGGGTGGCCGAGGTAATAAGGGTGGTCAGGGGTAATAAGGATGGAAAGCGATCGAAATCGCTATTGAAAATTGATATAAAAATCAATAATGTGAAATTGTGAAAGGAGACAGCAGGAGAGTTTGCAACCTGTGGGGCACCGATTGCCCCTTTGTTTGACTACTTGTGCTTTACGTGATTGATTGGTTATTGTTAAATTGGTTGATCGTAGAAAGTGCTTTGTGTTGAGAATTATTTGAAATGAGGATAATGTGGAAACATGGTTGGCCGGCTTAATTAATTGTTGATGTAATTCAATGGCTTGAGTTTACTTGGGACAAAGTTTGTCCATACATGCTAGTACAATTCAAGTGTACTGACGTCCCTTTTGCCGGGGACGCTACATTCGTGTTATGATTGTAGGTGGATCAGTAGCAGGCATTTCAGCTCATCGGCAGTAGTATCCTTCTCCTTCCACTGCCCGTTTTGGTGAGCCCCTTTCTTCCTTGGGGCCCCGTGTGGTTCATGCCACTTTTGTTTAGATTTCATTTTGGTTTTGTAAGGTATAGCCGGAGCCTTGTTACCGGCAAGTATTGTATTCCCTTTTTGTATCCTAGAGGCTCTGTAGACATGTAAACCGTGGGACTCCAGTCTTATGTATATATTATGTTATGTCGGGCGTTGTAAAACCGCAAACTTGTTAATGAATCACTCGTATGGTTTTATTTGTTTAATGTGAAATCATTCATGGTTAGTAAGATATTTGGTTAATGAGAAACAATCAACACAGGGGTAACGCGTGGGAATGAAAGGCACCTAGGTCCGCTTGACTGGGGCTACCCGGTCAGGCGCCGGTCATATCCCTCGATTTGGGGCGTGGCAGGGGCTTTCTATTTGCTTGCAATGCCAGCTTTTCGCCTTTAGTTAGAAGTAGAATTAGAGGGCACCATTTGCCCCACTTTTCTGAAAAAGTAAAAAAGTATGGATGAAGTCAAAAAAAGTACATAAGGAATGAGAACGAAAAACTTGGTTACGGGAACCAAAGGTTAGGCCGACTACTTTAGTAGAGCAATACCTAAAAAAGTTAATTCCTACCCCTTACTCTTTCTTTCAATTTTTGCCAATTTCGATAATACTAATGTACCCTCGTGTATACATTTATCCAACAACTTTCTTCCTCCGACTTCTATATCCACGTATGCATCTGTCGTATTCGGATTGCTTCGTGGCGGAGCATTTAGCAATGCCAGCAGCCTGGTAAGGGCTGGCTGTCCGAGGACAGGTTAATGCAGGGCCTGCTGGGCTTGCTTCTCATGATATTGGGTGAGGGAATTAGAAAGGGTCTCTAAAACCGGGCGGGCGGGCTTTTGGGCACACGGAAAAATGGAAGTGGGTGGAGGGTGCTTCTCAGCTAGAGTTGGGGGTGGGGTCGCTATAGTGGCTAGGGTGAGTCTTCCTACATGGCTAGACGCCCGGTTCTAGACAAAGCTACAGGGGTTACCACCACATCCTTTCCCCATAGACTTGAAGTTCTTCATAGGCAGGCGGGGTAGAAAATCTTCTCTCAAAAAGAGACAGACCAGAGATGACAGAGGAAGGTATTCGGTTCAAAAAAGATACGGCAGTCAGAACAACTTCAGTCCAAAATTGACTAAGGAGAGAAGGAAGCTACAAGCCTTAGTAACCGCTTTCCTGTGGACTTTATGTAAAAAAAAAGCAGCGAAAAAACAAGACACTAAGTTGTTGCGCTAACTTGCTAGCGCTAGCGCACTACGACTTTTCAGCCTCCTGCAGGTCCCTTCATTCCATCCGCCTTACACGGACTTAAATGAGTACCTAAGGTGGATTAATGGTTTATTTTTAAAAGGGATTTTATTTACCGTAGCTTGTAGATAGCTAACATCTAAGCCACTAATCATACAGCTAATAAAATAAAGTCGGTCACTACTGAGACAGCTCATAAAAGCCATTTCAGGTTCAAGGGCTAAAGCTTCTCTTAGGAGAATGCCTTTGCTACACTCGACTTAAAGGCACCTACGAACTCACTCATACAGAAACTCATTAAGTAGGTCTTTCAAGTCTTTCAAGTATTGGCGAAGCTTTAATTGAAGACCTTTCAGTGCCCTTTCGTTTGGTCACTTGGGTACCTTCTCCGCACTTACATGTAAGCATTTCAAGTAGATAAGATCATAAAAGAAGAAATGGGAAGGAGTACTACCATTATGCGCTATTATTTTAATCTGAAAGTCTATCATTCCTAGCTTGATATGAAGGTATGGGGCCATTAGGTTCTTTTTTGTTCTAAAAAAAAGAACCTAATTGACAAACATAGTTTATGCGCCGCTAATGTAGCATCTTTTCGAGCATTTGACGAACTCACACCATCAATTTCAAATAGGATTTGTCCCCTGGACACACGAGCAATCCAACCCGTAGGATTTCCCTTTCCTCTTCCCATTCTTACTTTTGTCGGTTTCTAATAGGGATATCTGTGAGAACTCTTACCCATATCTTACCATTTCTTCGGAATTGTCTGCTCGTAGCACGATGGAAGTGTCCGATTATAGCACGACGAGCTGCTTCAATGGCTCGATATGAAAGACGGCCAGCTCTACAACTTTTAGTGCCATGTCTTCCAAAACCAAGTTGTGTACCATCCGGTTTGCAACCCCTACTACATCTGTCCTTACGATATTTACTATATTTCGTACGTTTCGGATATAGCACATCCCTTTTTTATACTATATGAAATCCACACTTTGACACCTGAGATTCCGTAATAAGTAGATACTTCCATAGGAGCATAATCTATTTTCTTGTTAAATACATTACGAGATGTTTTTCCATACTTTCCGCATTCAGTTCTAGCTATTTATGCACCTTCTAATCGACCTGAACAACATATACAGATTCCCTCCACCCCTTTTTTCATTACTAATGCAATATCCTTCACGATTTTACTAAAAATGGAACGAAATTATCTTGTTTTGTTCCTCGGTTGAAAAGAGATGTCTTGAGCAATCGGAGAAGCGCTTTGATAAATAGATTTGATCTTGACCGATTCAATTAAGGTATTAGTGTTTGTTCAATTATACAACAAAGATCGCACTTTTTTCTCTTCGTTCAAATAATAGTTGTACCCGTACGGAATTCTTCTGTTTCTATGTATGATCTCTATCATCATCTCTATTCCCCTTATCAATTCTCTTATCCTATTTAGGTCTATTAATTTCTCTATCAATTCCATTACCTTATCCTTACCCATGAGGTTGCAACATTTTATCCTTAATTGACCTAGGAGTTGTTCCCGGGCATCCTCAAAAAAAGGTTATTATACACCCCAACCTCATCCCTTGGAAATAAAAGGTAGCACCGAAGAAATGAAAGAGCGAGATGGTGGTTTTTCTTGTTCCCGCGAAACGAAGATCATTCGCTTGGCGAATAAAGTGGGTCACCCTCTTTTTGGCTTCGGCCACACACTTTTTCTCACTGATCAAGCTTTCTACAAAAAAGCGATGCAAGAACATATTCTTTTATCTAAGCTTTTTTCCTGTGCATTAGCTCACCCCATCGTAGATGGTTCAGCCATGCCCGGTGCCACGAAATGATTGAGAACTATGACGGGGTCAAAATGAATTTTGTTATTTGTATTCACTAAGTATTGCATGACCGAATAATTCAAGGAAGGGCGTACTATAGGGAGGGTCCTTTTAAGTAGATGAATCGTCGGGTGGTCGGAGCGACATTTCTTCGGGAAAAAGAACTTGAATAAGTTTGTTTTTCTGAAGGAGTCATCATTTTCTATCAGGAATGCTATGTCATTTTCTATCCTGACATATTTCGGATGCTTGAAGGCCCCGCTGACACGAAGTGATTTAGAAAGATTCTTCTTTATCGATGGTGATCGGTCATGGTATGCATAGCCTTGCTTCTTTTTCGGCCAAATCCTGATTTCATTTTGCTTCTCCCGATCGTCGAGCCTGATCGACTCGACTCTTTTCCCAGCCCCCTCCCCCCCCCCCCGCCTCTCACTTAGTTTTGTTCTTTTTCTGTACCGTCACTTGAATGAAGACACCCGATTGGCCTGACTTTCCAAAATGCCCCCACCGGCCCTTCTCCTTTACGGGTCTAGATTTTTTGCGTCGTTTGAGTCGTCGTGGTCGATGGGGAAGAAAGAAATGAATGAATGTTCTTTTGGGAAAATGTATAATAATACACCTACCGAGACGAAAGCCAAAGGTGAGTCTCGTAGGTGGACGTATCGAACCGAAATAAGATCTCAGATTGAAATCTTGATACACTGATTCACCATAATAATAAATAGAGTCAATGGTGACTCCTCCGTGGGAAGAGCCGCTTCCTTCTTGCTTGATAGGGGGGGCTTCCATTCACCAACGCAGACTAAAAGTGCACTCCAAACCGTGCTGGATAGTCACCCATCACATGGCTCTAAAACCTAACATGTGGTGGATCCCGGGAGGCAAAGTCAAAACGCAATATCCTTTGCCCCATACATTGAAGTGCTCCTCCCTGCCGATCTAGGAGCGAGGCTGCTCATGATAGGCAACGCTTTAAGTCGCTATTGTTTAGTTCAGATAAGTAAAGTTCATTCGATCGCTTCGTTCAGGCGTACTTCCCTTGTCTTGCCTAACGTTCAGAGTAGTTATGGTTTGAGATGAGAAAGGAACACCGGCAGAACGCAAAGAATGAATAAGAAATTAACAGCAGAGGGAACCAATGATTCTTATTCGACCGAGTTCTAGCTAGAAAGATGTAGATTACGCACTGGAGGTTGGTAAGAACTGAGGTTTGGAACCCTAACCTATGTAGGCCTACCAACAAAGCAACATGTACTTGATCGGGCGGAGGGCAGTTTGGTTTCAAGGCCCTCGCATCAGGAAGAAGCAGTTGTCATTCGAAAGTAAAGGCTCTTCTCCTGTTTTACGAATCCTACAACTCTCTTTACTGAGCAAGACTCCATCCATATCCCTACTAGTGGTTTTTCTTTCATTCAATCATCACTTGTTGGACAGCTTAAACTAGGCTCCACTTTAGAGATAGGTTTTTGGTCTTAATCAAAATATGCCAAGGGCACGTCGGAATGGTCGGTATCTGCTTAGTCTCATCGGAGAGTTTAATCTCCTTACTCCTTCTTTTTTCAAAGAAAAAAAGAAGGGGGTCGATTTAGGCTCCTTCCCTTCCACTGCGTAGCCACGCTAGCAGGTACTACGAGCCCTCTATCCCACGCATCTAACCAGCTCGCGCGGTTCACCAATTCCACCGAAAACTATCATTTGTTAAAGCGGAGTATAGTGTGCATTAGGCGCTGAGCGAGAAAGGTCTCTTCTTTCCTTTCAATTTATTCACTGATCTGAAACTTAGAACTTGTTTTCTTATTGATTCCGGAGGCGGTGGTATTCTTGAATGAAGTCTATCCGAACCGAAGCACTTCTCAGATCAGGCTAGGCCTCTCCAGCTGAGCTGGGCACCGTGGCCCTGGATGCACGAGCGATTGGCACATAGGGGAATGGTTGCACAGGTTTCTCGGCCTGGTATCCTGCACCACGCGTTCATGATATCTACATTCAACTATGCCCCAGAGACACGGTCGAAGCACGCCCGTCCAGTGTGCTTCTTTTATGACATGCTATAGTCCTGGGTGTCTTCCAGTGATCTTCTAGCCTTAGAAGAAGTCGTGTCCTCCCCGGGCATCTACAACCTCCTCCTTTGATATTCTAATCTGGGAGAACTAAAAGACTGACCCATTCGGTGACTTTCGCGGTAGCCCTCACTAAACCAAGTTTAATCTGAACTACGATTCAGATCAAGTCTTACCGAAATAGGAATTCCTTTTCGTGCCATATGCGCCTAGACTTTACATTTTCCCCTTTTTGAAGTTCTTCGTTTCCATGTAGAAGCAAACTATACAAATTTATGACCCACCTTTCCTTCAGTAATCTTACAACGAACAGGAGTTTTTCCATTGTATATTCGTACAGAGCAATCAACGAATTCCGGAAAAATAGAAGATCTACGTGACCAAATTTCCTGTTAAAAAGAGGATCTCTCTTCTTCTTCATTCTCAAGAGGAATGCATCAACAAAACTTCCCTTCCATATAGATCGTCATGGCATGAACTAATTTCTTCGCTTCGATTCCGCCCCTAAATCTAGCTCCTACTCCTCCTCATTCTCCTTTAGGATAGGATCCTCCATGGTCCTTTTTACATAACATTCTCGGCCGCCTAAGAGGACTGGCTATATTTCTCTTTATACGCAATATCTTGAAAGGCAATGAAAAATAACGCACGGATAGGAAAGGACGACGTACTATGATACTTTCTATTTTATTAATCTCCCCGAGCTTAATTCTACTTCGATATCTATATATTTTCTATATGGTTCTAACAAATATAAGAAATAGCGGGTTCTTGATAGAGGGAAATCCACAATAACATTTGCAATTTAAGTACATCTTAATCTCTTTTTGCCTTTATTCATTCATTACAATGATAAATTTCAACTGGATTTATTGTTCTAAAAGCGTAAGTCAGATTTTTTAGAAAATACCTTTTTGGGTTGCTTTTGCTTTTCCAGTGTTCTCCCCTTCAGTAGCCTTTTGCGCGTGTCCTGCTCCTGCGCTTCCTGACCTCAACGAGATTTGTAGGCCTTTTGCCTGCTGAACTAGTGCAATTGCATCGGGAGACTGAAGAGAATGTCGCCCAGTGTGATAGGCTCTTGTAAGAAATCTATGTGCAGGCAAGAGAAGTTGCCCGTGAGCAAGGAGGAGTGCGGGACGAACTCATGCTGGGAAAACTCGTCGTCGCCGTCAAGTATCTTGTAGATGTGGACGAGTTGCCCGAGGAGAAACGAATCCCCGCTCTCACCGAGGTCAAGGGGGAAATCACTAAAAAAAGAGCCCTCGACCAATTGATTTTATATCGATCAAGAAATGAAAAGGTGGGGCGGTCGGGGGCTATGCTGAATTCTTTTTCTTAGATAGAATGAATGGCAAAGGAGTGCTTGTGTTGTGGTTTTCGTAGTTGCAAGATTTTTTTTCGAGAAAAGGTCTTGTCAAGTCGATCTGCTAATGCCTTATCTTCCTATTTATAAGCCACAGCTTACTTCGACGTTTTCAATTTCCCATAGAGGAACTACTTCCTGCGTCTGTGGCCATTGCAGCTAAACTAATGGATGAAGGAGGAGGGGGGGGACATCAAATGGATTTTTGTTAACACAGAAGTGGAAGAGGTTCGATTCCTCTTTTATGTTGTTAAGCCAAGTGCGCATAGCGCATGAACGAAATGAGAGCTAGAGTAATGGGAAGACAAGAGAATGCCCGAGGACTCCATCTACCAAAAGAAATGATTGAAATAGAGTGAAGAATGGAAAGGCAGGCTGCGAAGGCGCTGACTCAAAGGCTGATAGGATTGAACTCAAAGGGAAAAGGAAATAGGCTAAGCAAGAGGATTTACCATCGATCGTGAAAGACGAAGTGACTCACCAAGAGCATTGCCCATCAGGGGCTGCGGGGACAGGAGCTAGAAGAACTAAACCAAAAGAAAATGGCCGTAGAAGGCTAGCTTTTAGAATAAGAAAAGGCACCTTATTAGCACGATAGGGGGATGCTTAGACAAGAAAAAAACATTCAACAAAACTTAAAAAATTCTTTCTTAGGAAGGAATGGAAAGATAGGAAACTTGGAGAGCTAATGGAAAGAAATAGAAATAACAGATATGCGATAGAAGACGAATACAATTAAGTAACAAGGGTCAAGATACAAACATTAGAGCGTCAAGTCAATACACAAATCCGAGTGTCTTCACTACTTGAAGAAAGAAAGCTGCTTCGGTAGGGTCGAACAAGACGTGTAAGATACCGAGGGGCCGGGGCTTCTTTATTGTAAGGCATCTAGAAGCCCAATTTTTGTCATGTCTTATTGGCACACAATTTTTCACAAAGGAAAAATCTCTCCATGGGCAGTGTCTACTTTGGCTCAAAGCGAATAGGCTGGCAGTCTTGAAGCGACAGAGAATTCTTTAACTGTTCGATGTCGGCATGTTTTCCAACTTCTAACTGTTCTCCTAACCGAGCAAGGTAATCGGCTAACCGGGAATTCATCTTCAGAGCTATGTCCCAAGGAGACGGGTTGAAATGTATGGGCATAGGTTAGCGTCTTGTCCTACAAATGATAGCCTTTGAAGGCCGCCCACGGGATGCGCTGTACGGTAGTAGTTTATGTTAGCTACTTATCCGGTGCCTTCTTTACGACTTTCGACCAAGCCATTATTGAAGAAACTCTTGTTTAGTCAGGACCTCATTCCCGTCCCTTGTGGTGCTTTTTCAACCCCTTGCTTTGACTTGGTAAATGTTATCTGGATTCACTCCAATTCCAAGAGATACAGCATTATCTGCATCACCATTTCTAGTCGTATACTATGTTCCAGAGCCTTTAGTTTAGTTGCAGAGATAGAAGCTACTATACATAGATAGTGTTCGATTTCTATATCCTCCGTGTGAATCGAAGCTCTTATCTCTCTAGCTCATGAATAAATCACCAGCCAGAAAGGAATAGCCGGAATAGATTGAAGGAATGATTAACCTTCCACCATTTTAGAGTCGACGCCTCCCTTTCTGCCTTTCTATCTATACTTCCCATCCCATCAAATTATTGAACAACCAACGGCTTTCGCGCGAAAAAGTTTTTTTGCTGGGTGTCGCTTGCATATTTCTGGGTTTGACCTTTCATCCATTAGTCTCACTATGTTCAACTAAGCCACTTCGCCCCTATACTCGGATTTTCACGCCTTTGAAAACCTCAAAGGCGTGATCTAGTTAGGGGTGGAACTGCATTTTATCGCTGCCAAGCTTCCGGTAGTGAGAGCACGACCACTTATAATCGACTTACTTGATAATGCCTCCACCTTTTCTGACCTCTACCAACTGAGTAACGAATTGGATAACCCATCCAGTCCTCTATCGTATCGAATTGACGAATTCATTCTGTTGTGTAAAACCAGTGAAGGTGGTGGTGCTCAAATATCGAGTGGGGCTGGGGAACAAAATTGCTAGTTTTCTTCATATTCTCATTGAAGAAAAGCAAATTTACAAGGTTTCAAGAGCATGGTAGCTCGACTCTCGGTAGAGTAGCGAAGCTGTGAATGAATGGGTTAGGCGAAAATGGGATGCGGGGATCACCTCTAACAAGCGTATGCTTTCGAGTCTAGATTTTCACTCTCGACTTTCACCATGTAAGGAAAACGATTGTGGTTCGATTCCACATCGTGTTTCTTTAATCCTATCAATCAACGCCTGTTGCACAGAAAGAAGAAAGAGGCTCGAGGTTCTAGTATAGATAGGGAGTGAAAGTTCATAACATTACTTGGGACTGGAAAAAGTGGTTGATGCTAAAAAAGACGGGGTTTCATCAATCTTTCACTTTTTCGATCGACCTCACCGACAGATGATCGAAGGCCTTAACTTGTAAAATAAAAAGAAAGATCTTTAAGTCAATTAAATAAACTAGTGAATTTCTGGTCACCAAAAAGTGAACTTCCTTCCTTCGACAGTTGGAAAGTCTCTTAGGTGGTTTGAGGATACCAGCTTTGCGGGACCGCTGTCCAACTCAAGGCTAAGCTTTACGGTCCTGCCGCTTTATCGATCAACTAACCAAACTCTCGAGGACAAGGAAAGGGACTGATTCACAAAGGAGTCTGGCACCGACCCGGATAGATGATGCCCTATTGCACTCCCTTCGATCCACTATTAATCTGCTTGATCAAACAAACGAAAACAGTCAAGTGATGCTTCTCTTTTATTTTAATCTTTTAGCAGGGAGCTTGGGATGGGCCCAAGTAAAGGCCAACTAGTGTCCTATAGCGCTGGAAAGTATGAAATGCTCATTTGCTAGTTAAGTAGATCCTTTGTAAAATGTATTCCTTCCTTGGCAGTACGGAAAGTCTTTATCTATAAGAAAGTCTCCGAGCTCCCAAATACACGATTGTTTAGGTGTGTGCTAAAAGAACTTCCTTTAATGCCAGCCTGTATCTGAACCCCCTTTCCATATCCCGGAGAAGGTATGCAAGGAAGTCATCTGTGCTAATAAGTTCCTGCCTTTTTTTTATAGGTAAGACATGGGGCAATAAGCCCACTTTCACAAATTCCCGTCTTTCTCGATCGAAAGCTAAGCGTGCCAAACCATCTAAGAAAAGTCCTATTTGTTAAAGAAGAGAGCCAAGACAAGCTCAAGTCATCCGAGATTAGAGAAGGTCCTATCCTAATAAGTCCGGGTAGGACCGGTCGAATAAGCAATAATTCATCTTTGCGTAGATAAAGAATGGGCTACTTACACACAGATTGAAGACTTTAATACGAAGAAAGATCCTTCTGAAACATAATTTGTTTACTACCTCAATAAATGCCCGAGAGCATTCAATAAATCTTCTCTTCCTCTATCTACCCAGCCTCGGTTTCGTCGGTCATGGGGCATCCCTCTACAAAGAATTGAGAGAAGATATTTCGCTTTTATTCAGTACATAGATTTGGATTAGTCAAAATAGAACTAGACAGATCAAGGTGCAGAAGGCAAGCAGCAAATCCAATCCTTTTAAAAGAGAACCTGAATCCCCTCTTTCTACCCTACTTCATGCCAATGACTCTCCTTCCTTCCCCAAGAGCCAACCATGGCATGGCATTCGATGCATCAACAATTTCTTTGCCTTCCTCTAGAGCATAAGATTCAATATCAAGGGTTATTCAACTAAGACCAGATTCTGTAGCAGAGGAGAGCAGGAAAGAGACAACCACGGTTATTCTAATTGAATGTTAACCCGCATATTCTAATTCACTTTACCCAATAAAGGGCTATGCGAAATAAGGATTGCTCCTTCCACTGTGCTAGCTTCCTAAGCCCTTATTCCTTTTCCTTTTGCACCTGCCTTGTCGAAGTAGAAGATGTGGCATTTGTTTGAAAATACTTCCTTAAAGTGGCGAATCAGCTTCTCCCTTATAGGGCATTCTGTGCATCTTCAGCTAACTTTCCCCCGCCGCCTACTATCTAGCTGCAATCCTTCCCTTAACCCTAATCATTCTTAATAAATGGTATTGGATGCTTCTTACCCCAAAAGTCAATAAATAGAAGGGTGGGGAGGGATGTTTTGGCAAAGCAAGACTGATTAGCTCGCCTAAGGGTCGTAGCGGAAGAATTCCTCATCTGCGAGCTATTGGGGATCTATTCTTAGGAAGGAATGAGAGAACTAACTTTCCTTACCTAATAACATCTTAATCTATGATCTACGAATAATAAAAAAGAGCATCTAGCCGAGTAGCAGTCAGTAGGCGGAGAAGAAGTTAAAGGCGAATATCTTTTTGCCCCCCTCTTCAGTCAATGCTTTGGCCTTCGTATCTTTTGCCCTTTTAATTTGTTTTTTTCATGTGTAGCGGCACTTTTTTAGCCTAATCGACAGTTGTTAGGATGAATCACACGTGGGAGAGATATGAAATCTCTGAGCAGACTTAAATCCCTTACTTTTCCATTCTTTCCAGAATAGGATTTTGCTTAATATCATTTGGATGGACTCATATCCTTTCATGTAGGAGAGTCTTTGATGGGCTTTGAATTTGGATAGATCCAGTGGACCTTCTTGCATGAACTTGGGCTTTTTTACCGGCTTCACTGAGGAAGGGATTCCCTACCCGATGAGTCTGGCTAGGCTGTTAGGCACCTTTGGTCTAGGCTTTCTCAAGCCTATCCAGAAGTCTGAAGTTCCGTCTACAGAAGGTCTAATTCTGAGCCGAAGCTCTATTTATTGCCCTATTCCCTTTCCTGACCAAAGTCACTAAGGAGGGGCCGGGGCGGACTGCAATTCGTCTGAGCTTAGTCCTCTCTTCTGAGATGATTGGAGGCTGGGGATAGGGCTCTCTTTAAGAAGGGCATGCCGTACGTAAGGGTGAAAAAAGCTCCTTCTCTTATAGGAGAGGCGCTATTGAATGAAAAAGAAAGTCTTTAATAAGTGATAGAAGGCATCATAAAAGAAATAGCTTTCGACTAACGAAGCAGACGATGAGCAAACGTCTGCTTTAATAAAGTAGCTCGGGGGAACCTTAAGACAGGAGGCGAATGTATGAAGGTACGGCAATGCAGCCCAGTCTAGTCTGAGGAGGAGTGGGATCGTGAAAGCTGCAGCAAAGGGAAAGTTCGTTCACTAGTTTCTTGAGTGAGAAGTGGATGTTGGTGAAAAAAAGAAGTTGAGTTCAAGTTTAGAGCGCATGCCAAAAGCCAAAGATCCCGGGATGACTTTAAAAGCTAGGGAGATGATTCTAGTTAAACCAGGCTTTCCTCAAAGCAAGGAAAGATCTTTCAAAAATAGAATCAAGAGAAAGCGCTAGAACCGATGTAAGTAAAATCCGCTACAACTAGAAGTCGATCTGGTACCTTCCTCAGGGTACTCAACAACTAGAGTCATCTCCCTTTCTCCTTTTAGCTTTAGTCGGTCGAGTAGCTTATTCGAACGTGGTGAACTCATTCCTGCCTTTGCAATACCAGCGCATCTTGTGCCACAAAATCAGTTGTGCTCTGCCTCTTCCCTCTATCAGAAGATTGCCTTGTGTGGAAGGTTGACTCTGAACTTTAGTCAATGGGAGGAATCCCCTTATCTAAGGTTCTTTGTATGGCACTCTAAACTCTCTTTCTTACGCGAGACAGAAAGTGTAACTACCGAAGCTCTTTTAACTTGTCCTGTCTTTTGATAAGTATTGCAGTTAAGTCTGTTAACAAGATGAGAGTCGGTAAATAGAAATAAGAACTGTCAAGTGATTCTTGAATGCTTCTACTTATGTAGATGGAGTCTAGTATGCTACTATATATACTTAAAATTCCCAAGACAATATCTGGAGTACCCATCTTATGTTATATGTAACTAGATCATCAAACACTTTCCCGCTATACACATCCAATTCTCAAGGACAAAAGGTATAGCATTACATTTTAACAACCATATGAAAGCTAGGTCTCTACTCCTTCTTCATGAGGAAGAAAGGCCTTGTTATCATCTAGATCGACATAAGGTGTGTAGCGGTGTAGAGTCCAACTAAGACTTCCATGAAAGGTCTCATTCAACTTCATTGAGGAGTTTCTTACTAACCGCTAAACGTGCTCCTTCTGAGAATGGTTTTACCCTGCTCCTCAATCTTATTCTATTTCCGATCCTGCTTCAAATTCTCAGTTGTGGAAACAAGCCCCTATACCTATCGGTTTAGTAGCCCTAAGTATTGTCCCCTCTCCTGTGAAATAAAGAGGTTGATACCCCCAGCTACCCGAAGTACAACTTTCTTTGTCCCACCTTTCCTTACTGACTTTCCTAGTTTATATAGCGTATTGAGAATCATGTCAAAATACACCAAGACCTGGGCCCAGGTTCTCTTTCTTCAAGAAAGTGTAGCTTTAAGCAACCAGGTTCCAAACACACCAAACAAGCAAGCGACTCCCCTTCCTTAGCGTACCCGTCCATTAAAGCATTCTTCCTTCTTGTGTATGAGTTATAGCTCACATGTCTAAGCCCCAATTCCTTGGTGAAAAGAGATGCCGCCTTTAAATCATTGAAAAAAGAAAAGAAGGAACCGCTCAAAAAGGACCACACAACAATGGCTCATAACTGGAAAACATAACAACAATATCTCCTAGCTGCAAAAGAATTGCTCCCAACTGAAAATTTCTCTGGATCACTCTCTAACAGAAAACCATTTTCCCTTTCGCAAAAAGTATACTTGGACTTCTTTCCTAAGCGGAGATTTAGACTACATGGACCTAAGCAACCCGCCGACAGGGGCAAGCTTTCACTGTTGGAGAATTTGATTTAGATTGGTATTCTGTCTAATATTTCCTAATTTATAAATTGCACTCAATCAACATAGTTTCCACTCATTCCTTCTCGACCGCCTCCTTTCTAGTCACTTTTGATCAAACCTTTCTTGTGATTTTCTATTCTCTTATGAGAAATGGTTTGCTTCGTTTGAGCTGTCGTCTCTTAATGCCTATAGGGGGGCTGGGGCTTTTCCCCCACGACACCTTTTAAATGGGAACTAGAAAAACAACAATGAACTCAAAGCTAATGAAGGAGACCCGCAACTTGAACAAGGTACACGAGATTTGCTACCCCTTTCTATTTCGAGTTCTTTGAAAGGTGAAAGAGTAAGAAGCTAGACCGACTTGCTCTTAAATTAAAATTAGCAAGAGCAAGTAAGTAGGCTTTTATCCGTAAGAAAAATCTTCACTTTCTTTATACTTTATAATATAAGGCAATTTAAACGTTCGTAAAACGCCTGAAATGTAACGACTTATGAGAGAAGGGTTTTCAGAAAAGAAAATGCACCAATCCTGCAAATAAAGCAAAAACAACGGCTCCTACATAAATACAATAGAATTGATATGCTGTCACTAGAAAGTACCACACAAATAACATATTTCTAGCCGCCTAAAAGAAGTATTCAAAGATAAGATAACACTATGCGCACACAAGCTAACTTCAGGTATGCAGTTAGTTCTCAAGCGATTCCTTCAGATCTTAGGTGCAACCTTAGAGAGTTGTTTTGGCAGCTACTCTCTTATAGTTATGTGACCTGGTTTCTGAGTTCTAGTTCAAGGCAGGGTAGGACGGGACTCACGGGGGATGGGGGGAACCTTCCCCCAAGGAAAACCTAATAAGACTCATTCTAATACTTGAGTTCAAGCTCCTACTTCGAAGTAAGCCTATGGGTTGTTTCGAAGCTTAGTAGCTAAAGCGTACTTGTGTGTTAAAGGGGCGGATTTTGGCTACTAAGTTGAACCAGACCATTCAACTGGCCATTTGCACTCTCCTAGGGTGAGATCGTAGGAATCTCTATTAGCGACTGCAATTCCCCGCCTGATAAGACTGATCATGCCCTGTTGCTTGGCTTGGAATCAAACTAGCCTATCATGACCTTTCTTTATTCCTATATGGACCCATATTCCTATGTTCTTCCAATGTTTACTGTATTACTGGGATTCCTATTTACTGAACCATATCAAAGAAGCTACTTTCTTTTTGGCTTTTATACCAAGGTATAAAGGGATAGATGGTCTAAGAGAGTGCCAAGAAACAACACATACCTATCACTTTTGGAAGATTTGGAACCCTCGATTCATCCGACTCAATGAGAAAAAGAGAACAAGATAGGGGGGGAGCTTGCCTCCTTGTTCCCTTTTACCTATGCCATGATGCTCTTAGGCAGCTTATCTCTAATTGGATTTCCTTATCTTTCTTCTTTAAATTACGAGTAGAGATTTGGGGAGAGTGGATAGGATAGGGTGGTGGATAACGTAAAGGAAGGGAAGGCCCATCCCGTGCTTTCGAGTGATTCTTCCCGCAAAAGGCAGATCTTTTTCTTTCTGTCCCAAATAGAACAATAGAATAGGGACTTAGATGTGACCAAGGTGCTTGCAACCTTAGGGTTAGCAGGTTGTTGGCTGGGAGAGCTGGTTAAAGAATGAAACCTTCAAGAGACCATGGTTAACAAGCCAGCCGAGGAAGAACAATCTCCCCCAGCAATACCAATCCTCCCTAGTTCAGTTAAAATCAAGAATTGCGGAGAGGTTCTAACCGGCCTAGCCTAACCAACCGCTACAAGCGGGCAGGAAATAGATGTGGTGGAGACTCAAGTCAAGGCGATGGATCACTATCATTATAGATAGATGCTTTCCCTGGACTGTGTTCAACGACAACTGATATGCCAATAAGGGCTTAATAAGAGATCTTGCATGTTTTATAGGGTCCTTCTTATGTCTTTCCATAAGCAAAAGTATGAGTAGAGCTGCTCTTTGCCTATTCTTAATCCCACTTCTTATGTCTGTCAACAAGAGCCCAGCCCCTTGTTCAATCGATAGATAGGCCAAAAACATATTTTTGGACAAATGAACATACCTTTCCTTACTTGACTCGCCAACAAAGTGGTCAAGCCAGTAACCAAGTTAATGCGTTAGTACCACGTCCAGGATCTTAGGAAAGGGGAAGCTCAAATGATATCTAATGGGATGGGCATGCTCCCCACCGCTCTATGATTTATTATAGTCATACTCTGTTTTGTACCTGGTAGCTAGCCTTTCGCTTCCTCCTTGTACTATATTTTGACTTGAATTCCCCCTGAAAGCAAGAACGCACTATATGCCTTAAAATAAAAAGAAAGCTGCAAAAAAGAGAGAGCTCCTTTGTTTTCTAGCTTTGGCGGGAGCAATGAAAATCCTATCCTATACGAAGGCCTATATACAAAAAATGCACTTTTCCTAGAATAGCAAGCTGCCTCCCCTCTCATCTAAGGCCGATCGCATCTACTTTTAGAGCCCCTCTCCTCTGAGGTTGATCGCATCAGCTTTTGGAGCCCCTCGCCTCTGAGTACGATAGCAACCTAGACATAGACTGAATAAGGGGCCTAAACTCTTGAGTAGATTTCCCATGGAAAGGAGCTTACTCCAAGATCGGACTACGCCCGTGTAGGAGTTCGGGAAGGCCAAAAGTAAACAAAGAGCGGTAGAAGAGAATAAAGTGTTGTGCCCATTCTTTTCTTTCATAGCTGGAGCAAATGGAAGGAGACGTCGTGCAAGCCGAAGACTTTGACAGGTGTCGGTAGGCACGCCTCTGATAAGTGCTCGATCCTGAGAATCAATCCCAATCGAATCTATTGAAGGGATACCTTTTATCCTCTTAATATTTAGAGTAGATATTATATATAGGATAGTCAGTCCACTGCGGTGCCCAAGAAAAGGCAAAATGAATAAGAATGTTGAAAGGACATAAGGCTCAGCTAAGGTAAGGAAAGACCCTGACCATCTAGGTCACCAACTACTTTTATTTTTTAGGGAGTCGTAGACGATCGAATAGGCAGCAAAATAGGGACTTCCGATCAGGGAGAGCTCAACAAGGTCAAGACTAAGATGATGGATATTCCAAGGAAGATCGAAGAAGATGAATGAAGGTTTATACGTACCTCTAACTGGCACTATGAATCCAATCTCATCTACATAGATGTTCATAGCCACGGGATGTGGGGGTTCTCTCTTACTGTTAAGCCGTCTTCAACTTTTCTTTCTTTACTCCTTTCAGCATCAGGGCTGATAATTGGATAGAATCTCCTTAAATAAAGAAAGGGGGCGTATAAATTGTGTTTTTGGCTCTCAATAAAGCTAGGGTCCTGATCGAGCAACTAGTAGTCCTATTTATCCACCTCTCAAGACAAAATATCTTGAGTACCTATGATCGTGACCACATCTATTGGCATGTGATGTTTGGACATAGAATCGAGTGCTTGGGAATGGGCAAAGCCAGGTACTCTTAGTTTACGATGGTAGGGACGATTGCTTCCATTACTGACTAGAAAGACACCAAATTCTCCTTTAGGTGCTTCAACTGCGGTATATGTAGAAGGACCTAGTACGGATATAAGGTTCGAAATGGTTAATTGAGGTAGAGTAGACCGATGGTCCTGTAGTCATTTGGCCGGCTATTGAAAGAAAAAGATTGCATTTGCTTCCCCTATTATATAACCGGTCCCATCTCTCTCCAAACCTAAAGTGGTAGTTTCCCATTATGGGGCTTTCTATCTATAGATTAAGCCATTTCCAATGAGCTAATTCGTTCAGAACTCAGTTGACTGCTTCTATAGAGAAGGCGGAGCGTCCTTGGCTAAGCATTATAACACATAGGGCTTCGGTGCTACTACAGCGCTTCGCTAACTCGAAGTGCTTCACTATGAGAATCTAGCTTCGCTAACGCTTTGCTAAGTCTTGAACCTTCGCGCTGACCGTTCTCTTTATCAGTAGCAAAAGCTCTTCTCTCTGCCCCTTTACCTTAAGTAGAAGGACAAGAAAGAGATTATTTGTTTTCTTGCTCCCGCTTCCTCATCTGCGCTCATCAAGCCAACTTTGCTCTTTGGGAGGTGAAACAGCGGCTGAAGCGGACATTTCGAAATGACAGCATCGGAGATATATTTATATATATACTCGGTTATGGTTATCTCGGACTGCGTTCCGGAAAAAGCAGCCTACTTATGGGGCACTATGTACTTACAGCCTCCACGATAAGCAGGTGAATATGGCCGGTGCGTGGCGAACAGTTCATCAAGCCATTTTTTGCCTCGACTCCCTAAATAGGAAGAGGGGTAGTTTACAAATAGGGGTAATCAATTCGCACCTGACTGTGATAGCCCTCTCGATACCTTATTGGAGGTTTCTGACTAGTGGCCAGTTTCCTGTCGCGTCAGCCTTTTCCCAATGCGCGGAGCCCCAACGAGGAAGGTGTTAGTGCTTTATCATTGGGTCAATAATGCTAATCCCTCTTTTTGTGCTACTCCTAGGGCGGGAGGAAGATAAGAAAACACGAAGCGTTCTATTGCTTTCCCAACCTGTTATTTCTAAAGACTGCCCTCTCTCGGCTGGATCTTGGTCCAGCCTACTACGAGGATCACGTATCCAGAAACCCAACCTATACAAAGGGCATCAAAGCCCCTTGACTAGGTTGTATCTATAAATCTTACCTTATATTATTAAAAAGGGAAAGGGCATTTTAAACTGGTGTGTAGGAGCGCACTTCCATTTTCCCTTTACTAGTAGGGGGTCCCGTGGTTACTATGTCGCCGCATTTCCTGGTCCTTTTCTTTTAGTGCTTCGACTCGAAGCGACAACTTCTAGATAGTTTAGTGGATAAGATGGCTACGCTCCAGCTCACTCAAGAATGGGACGGTAGTGGTCCATTGGAAAGCTCGTTCTGATCTTGGACGCAATACATTAGAATCTTGAAGCACCACCACGAACGCTACCGCACGTCCACCTGCGGTGCAATAAGGCACCACCCTGTTGTGCTAGCAGCCAACTCTAGCATGTCAGCTTAGGTATCCTCATCAAACCACTTACTTTATATCTAGTTTCCCAACTGGTAGACGATTCCTTTTCCCCCAAATCAATGTAGAAGGGAGACGTAAGTTGATTCTTCCGAAGAACCGGAAGCGAAGCGCTATGCCGGGGCAGGGGGGACGAAAAAAGAAATAGCTCCGAAGAAAACAATTGGGGTTCCCAATGCTTCTCTATGCTCAACGAGATGCGCCAACCTCGAGATGCTTTACTTCTAACCCCACAAGGTTCCAAGACGGAGCTTAACCTGAGTCTCAGTTAAGAACGACGATGATATACGTTTCACACGGCGCATGATTCAATGGATAATTTCATTCGAGATCGTGATGGAGAACATAACTTACGATCATCGGCTTTGATCATGCCACTAGGCATTTGATTAAGACATTGCACAATGACCCGAACACTTTGTCGGATCTCTTTGATACGAATACAGTAACGATCATAGCGATCTCCTCTGGTACCTACTGGTATGTCAGGAACCAATTGGTCATGAACATCGTAAGGTGCTGCTTTTCGCAAATCTCATCATACCCCAGAACCTCTTAACATTACACCACTGAATCCCCAAGCCTTTGCTTGTTGTGTAGTGACAGTACCAATATCCACTAATTGTTGTTTCCAGATACGGTTGCCGGTTGACATATCTTCTAATTCGTCGATACGAGAAGCAAATTGTTGTATGAATGAATTAATATCTATACATAAGCCAAGAGGCAGATCTTGTGCCACTCCACCTGGTCGTATGAAACTAGCATGCATCCTGGCTCCCGAGACTCTTTCATAGAATTCCAACAATTTCTCTCGCTCCTTAAAAGCCCACAGGTATGGAGTTGATGCTCCTACATCCATAGCATGAGTAGTTAAAGCAAGTGAATGATTTGAAATTCGAGTTATTTCACGTAATAACACACGTATATATTGAGCTCGGAATGGTACCTCGCAATTCAAAAGTCTCTCTACGGCTGAAGAATGAGAGTGTTCTTGGGCAATCATAGAAACATAGATAGGGTCGATGTCGGAACGAAGAATGAAACTTTACGACAACTTTTCTCGTAGACGTTCACTTGCATCACATACACAAGTGCTCTATTGGAAAAATGGCAGCGTAAGGTAACAACTAGTATGGAAAGTAGCCTTCGTAGGTAACCAAAGCGTATCGTTCCCGCAACCACTTTGGTACTTTGTTTATAGCTTTTTTAAGGTATGCAATAGAAAGGGGAGGCTTGCACTTGAATTGAAGTAGCGCCTTTGGAATATGAGTAGGGCTCCTAAGTGGCGAGGTCGTGGAGGCAAACCGAATGAAGAGCAAAAGGAAGGTTGGGTGCTTGTGGGGCAAGGAAAAACCTCGAATAGGAGGGGGCAACGCTCTGGATCCTTCCTGCTTGCAGTAATGAATTGATCAGAAAGGGGCTTGGTTCTCTATTTCCGAGCGGGGGGTGAAGGCCATAAGAGAAGATTGCCCAACCGGTAAGGAAGAGGGGGAAAAGGTGATGTCATCTATCTCGACCAGTTTCCCGAGGCGTTGGAGATCCAAACTGGCTCAGAGAATCACCCTCGCTATTTAGCCTTTCGTTTCGCCAACAAAGAAGTAATCCTTGACGATTTCCCATTCCTTCCCTGCCATGCCACCTCTCTTCGCCATTCGATGCTTCTGACTTCCCTTTCTATATCATACCCAGGTGCTATCATTTCCAATATCTAAGAAAAAAATACCAATCAAAGCACTATCTAAGTAAAGCTTCGTCTCTTATTTTTCTGGCCCCAGGGGAGTTTATTCGACCCATTCCCCGGTCTCCCACACTACTCAAGTAAGTGTGCGACTCCGTATGAGAACCTCCTTCTCTTCTTCCCACTCTTCATTCACACGGTTCTCAAAGTAGAGGAAGAAGGGTGGGCAGCTGGTACCATGAGCCCTCCGTCCCACACATCTATCCATAACCAAGTGTAGTTCACCGGTTCCACCGAATGCTCCTATCTCTCAGCAAAGATCGTGTGAGCGTGCAGTTATGATTCAGATGCTTCACCATATAATAGATCGATCAAGTTCCCGTACTTTTCCGGTGCACTCGCTTTATATCTCTGACACAAAAGGAAGGACGCGGTGGGAAGAAAGCAACCCTATCCTCTATCCGGCTGATAATTCCACTGGCATCACGCATTTACGCCCCCGTTTGAATGCCGCTCGGGTATGTAGTTGTAGATCGGTTAGTCTTAGTGGGTCGTTGGATCCACCTGTTATCTCCTTCTACGACATGCTATTGTCGTCGCCATATTCCATATGTCACTTAGTCATCTATGCCTCGCTATGGGTCAGCACCTCCGAAAGAAATGGAGAACTTCATTCAGTGACTCCGTGATCGCCCTCTGAACGATCAGAATAAGGAAAAGCTTGAAGATAAGTTTTGTACTCAATTAATTCCTCAGTCCCTCTAGTCGCGTGGGCGCCAGCCAGTTTTTCGACCAGATCCCCCTAAAAATTGTATGTGCGGGTGTCCCCACATGCGGCTCATGCCATTCGAGGTGGCCCAGCCCAGCATTAATTCGCAAATTCTATAGTGAAATTGACACTACTCAACCTCGGAAGCTAATTCGCGTTTACTCCATAGGGCCTTCTCTAATAGGGAGAAGCCTTCAATTTCCGTCAAATGACCGGGCCTCCCCCGGCTCTTCCACCGTCCGTGCTTCTTTTCCTCCCTATGGTATGCTCCCTTGGCGTAGGCCTACCACGCATCGCACCTGCGGCGTTTTTGCCTGTCGGTCTTTGCCAATAGTGCCATTCTCCCCGCTGGCTGTATGGGCGGGTTGTCCTTCGCTGATGCGTTCTTTTAAGCAAT
This sequence comes from Nicotiana noctiflora, assembly GCA_032618575.1. Classification (NCBI taxonomy): domain Eukaryota; kingdom Viridiplantae; phylum Streptophyta; class Magnoliopsida; order Solanales; family Solanaceae; genus Nicotiana; species Nicotiana noctiflora. Next base: position 221,655 of record JASVEL010008279.1, read on the forward strand.
GGATTAAAGTAACAAATGTATTTGAATGGAACAGTAGGCGGGTTACACGTTCCACTCTGCAGAGATATGAGGCGCAGGTGGTGATGATCACTCCGGGGTATGCGCTAGCTCCTTTAACAGGCACTCCAGAACTCGCAAACACTTGTGAAAACCCGGTTCGGTCGGTCCTCCATTCATCTGATCGGAGGTATGGATAAGGAGGCCACCTTCACAACCTTCTCCCTCCTGTCCCTATGTTGGAATAAGGTAGGCGGTTTGCTTGAGTTTCTCAACCGCCCCTTAGCCCGGTGCTCATGATGTGCTACGGAACCTCCACCGTGCCGAGGGAGGGGGACCAAGCAGGGCATAGCTAGCGGCATAGGAGCCGACTTGTCATCAGCGGTTTTGTGCCGCACTGGAGCAATCCAATATATGGTTCCGCACGTTCCACCGCTTCTCCGTTCATTTCCAATATTGATCGTGAAACACCATGTGCAGCAGGATGTTGAGGTCCAAAATTCGAAGTGAAATTTTTGATTTGCTTGTTCTTAGTCGTCATGGGAAAGAAATACAGAAATAAGAAAGAGATTATTCCCTTAGAGCTTTTCTAATACCACCATTACCAGAAATGCATCTCCTTCGCCTGCGCGAGAGACTTCTATGCCAGCCGGGAATAAGGGCTCTGTTATGAAAGAAAGCGGCAGACAGACTAATTTGGCCGGTATTCCCTAATGAGTAGCTTTAGGGGATAAAGGTCCCCCTTATATTCTCAACCTATCTGCGGAGGGTTTCTATATCCATCTCCGCGGAGATCGTAAGATCGTAAGACATTATAGCCTTCACGGCACTGGACTATATTTCCGTCATTTCCGGAAAGTGCACGGACAGCCGCCATTTCCCCCTTTCACAATATTCTTGTGAAGTTGCTCACGAATCGAAATGTGAATGTCCCTTCGAAGTCTCGTATGATCTTTTTGATTGGGAGCAGGATGGGCAATTTATGGAGCCAACGGGTTTTGAATGACCTCCCTCTCACTTCGTTCGAGCTGAATTACATCCACCCTCTCACGGTTAAAAAAGTGGTTAACTATCTCGAAAAGATCCATATCGTCCATCCAAAAAATGTGTCTCAGTAACAGCCAACTCCCCCTTCCCTATCACTTTCCCTATCGAAAAACCAGCCCTACTTATTTTGTTCTACAAATGCTAACCAAGTGACACACTGGGCCATGAGTCATGAAAGAGGTTGACTGTAAGGCCCCGTAAAAATTTTGTGCATAAAACCTAGTAGCTGTGGTGTCATGGTCCGAATAATGTGTTAGGAATGCGTAGAATGATTTAAGTTTCAAAAATGTAGAGAAATAATTTTTCCGAAAAAGTGTCAAATGTGCGGTCAAGAATGCGACCGCAAACCTGACATGCGGACCGCATTCTGACCGCAAATCGTTCCAGAGAGTTGCCCAAATCCGTGTCAAATGTGCGGTCGATATGCGATCGCATGTCAATCTGCGGTGCACTTTTGCGACCGCAGAATCAACATGCGGTCCGCATAGTGACCGCATGTCTTAACAGAACCTGCGTAATTTTTTGAGCCATTCTGCGGTCACTATGCGGACCGCATGTTGATTCTGCGGTCGCATAGTGACCGCATATTTGACCCCGGCCCAGATTTTTGCAACATTTTGACCCGATCTCTTCTTTAATATATCACACTTCTTCTTCATTTTATCATATCATCTCACCAAAATTAGAGAGAGAAGAGAGGGTTTTTAGAGAGAGAAGTTCTTCATCTTCAAAGATTGTTCCAACTACTTAATTCCAAGGGATCCTAGGGCAAGGATTCAACTTCCCCAATATTTTCAAGGTAAAAACCCTAACTATTTTCTTTGATTTTCAGTTTTAATTGGGTAAAGAGAGGTTTTCATATAATAGCTTTTAAAAATAGAATTTTTACACTCATGCATGATTATTGAACTTGATTTCTAGTAAAAGAAGTGAGTAGAAGTAAGAGTCTTCAAGAACAAGGTTGGCAAGAGTAGGATATCTTGGGTAAGCATAAAGTAGAAAGTTAACGGAAGAAAACTCATCACCAGGTATGTATGGCTAATTTTGATTCTTGTAAAATCGCCCATATGTGTGAAATTGTTTGGCATGTGTTAATTTGAGAGATTTTATGTGATTTTTCGATATCATTGTTGGGTATACAATTGATGATTGAACTACATTTGGTATGGTTTGAAATGTGAATTGAAAGATGACAAAGGAATTGAAATTGGTATAGAACTGAGGAAAATTGTTGTTATGGCATATATGGTTCCTTTTGGAAAGAGATGAAACACTTGAATTGTGGAAATATTGAAACATGGTTGTGATATTGAATTGAGAAGAAATTGAGAACATGAACCAATGTGTAAGTTGCTTATTTGAACTTGTTGAAATTGTGTGTAGTACCTTATCTGCTGTTTGAAATTGTTGTGTTTTCAACTGTAAGGCGGGGTCGTGTTGCGCGCCGCAACGTGGTGAAATAAGGTTTGGGTTGGGGTGATAAGGGTGGCCGAGGTAATAAGGGTGGTCAGGGGCAATAAGGATGGAAAGCGATCGAAATCGCCATTGAAAATTGATACATAAATCAATAATGTGAAATTGTGAAAGGAGACAACAGGAGAGTTTGCAACCTGTGGGGCACTGATTGCCCCTTTGTTTGACTACTTGTGCTTTACGTGATTGATTGGTTATTGTTAAATTGGTTGATTGTAGAAAGTGCTTTGTGTGAGAATTATTTGAAATGAGGAAAAATGTGGAAACATGGTTGGCTGGCTTAATTAATTGTTGATGTAATTTAATGGCTTGAGTTTACTTGGGACAAAGTTTGTCCATACATACCGGTACAATTCAAGTGTACTGACGTCCCTTTTGCCGGGGGCGCTACATTCGTGTCATGATTGTAGGTGGATCAGTAGCAGGCACTTCAGCTCATCGGCAGTAGTATCTTTCATCCTCCACTGCCGTTTTTGGTGAGCCCCTTTCTTCCTCGGGGTCTTGTGTGATTCATGCCACTTCGGTTTAGATTTCATTTTGGTTTTGTAAGGTATAGCCGGAGCCTTGTTACCGGCAAGTATTGTATATCCCTTTTGTATCCTAGAGGCTCTGTAGACATGTAAACTGTGGGACTCCAGTATTATGTATATATTGTGTTATGTCGGGCGTTGTAAAAATTGAAATCTTGTTAATGAATCACTCGTATCGTTTTATTTGTTTAATATGAAATCAATTATGATTAGTAATATATTTGGTTAATGAGAAGCAGTCATCACAGGGGTAACGCGTGGGAATGAAAAGCACCCAGGTCCGCTTGACTGGGGCAACCCGGTCAGGCGCCGGTCATGTCCCTCGATTTGGGGCGTGACAAACTTGGTATCAGAGCTTAAGGTTTTAAAGTGTCCTAGGATGTCTCGGAGCCGTGTCTAGTAGTGCCCTTCTTATAGGTGTGTTGTCGACCACATCATATAAGTAGGGGGCTACACGAGCATTTAGGAATTTACCTACTTCTTTGATAATCTATATCGTGCGGTAAAGTGCAATGTGGAGATATCTGTGTCTAATTCGTGCCTTGTTCCCAAATTTTCAGAATATGGCACCTAAGAAGAAGGCTAGACTCGGCCTTCGGGCCAATGCCGATCCAAGTGCAGCTGTTAATCATGTACCCGATGCCGTGGGAGAGAATGACCCACCAGTCCCGAATTTGCCTGGCCCATCTGTTCAAAACCCAAGTGTCCCTATTCCAGCTGCGGCAGAGGATGCCACCATTCCTCCTGCCAGTGTTCCTGACTCAGATACAGTTCCCGCTTCGGGCTTTGGTATCTCTAATGAAGAACTTAGGGGAGCCATCCATATGTTAACACAGTTAGTGGCTGCCCAGGCCCAGAGATCCCATGATGCCCCTGCATCCTCCGGCGGACAGGGAGATTCCTTTGGCTCCAGAGTCCATCAATTCTTGCGATTGGCCCCTCCAGAATTTTCAGGCACCGATCCAGAGGCTGACCCACAGGAATTCCTTGATGAGATATACAAGACCCTCAGAGTGATGAAGGCTACAGATATAGAGGGGGTAGAGTTGGCCTCTTACAGGCTGAAGGGAGCGGCACGTTCATGGTTCGAAATGTGGGAGGATTCCCGTGAGGAAGGAAGCCCTCCGGCCAGATGGGATGAGTTCGTGGATGCATTTATGGACCACTTCTTACCTGCCGAGGCAATGGCAGCCCGTGCCACTGAGTTCGAGGTTCTCAAACAGGGCAGTATGAGTGTTTGGGAGTATCACATGGAGTTCGTAAGGTTGTCCAAGTACGCTCCTCATTTAGTGTCGACCATGGATGCCCGGGTTCGACGGTTTGTTCGGGGCCTTAGCCCTTTGGTAGTGAATGAGGCCGCCACAGCAGCTTTGCACTCAGACATGAACTATGGGAGGATTGTGGGGTTTGCTCAGGCCACAGAGGCCAGGAAATTGAAGATTCGTGCAGAAAGAGAAAGTAGCAACAGGGCCCGGTCAATGGGTCGTTCAGGGAGATCACTTCCGGGGAAGGGGTCATCAGGGCCATCCCAGTCATATGCTCAGTCCTCCGCGAGTGCACCGCCATCCGTGCACAGTCATCGGCAGGGCAGTTACTCGAGACCTGGTTCAGACAGCAGGAGGTCTCGTCAGTCTGGTCATCCTGGGGTGAGATCCCAGCAGCAAGGGAGACCTACATGCCCCAAGTGTGGGAGATTTCATACAGAAACTTGCTACCTTGACCTTCCGGTGTGCTTCGGGTGCGGGGTGAGAGGTCACATTCAGCGGGACTGCCGTGCACCCCGTCAGGGTATAGGTAGGGGATCTGCTCAGTCATCCGGTTCTTCAGCTGCTACATCATCAGCGCGTACTCCAGCAGCAGCAGGGCGTGGTGCAGCTAGGGGTGGAGCTCGGGGTAGGGGTGGACCTAGCCGATTCTATGCATTGAGTGGCCGCCAAAATGCCGAGGCTTCTCCAGATGTTGTTACAGGTATCATGTCTGTTCAGGCTATTGATTGCTATGCCCTTATTGATCCAGGGTCCTCTTTGTCTTATGTTACTCCATTCTTTGCTTCAAGTTTTGGGATAGTACCCGAACAGCTTCATGAGCCGTTCTCTGTGTCGACTCCTATTGGTGATTCTATTACGGCCTCACGAGTCTATAGGAATTGTGTTGTTACGGTGGGTGGTCGTGATACCACAGCCGATCTTATTGAGCTTGGGATGGTAGATTTTGATGTAATTATGGGGATGGATTGGCTCTATTCGTGTTTTGCCAAACTTGACTGTCGAACGAGAGTTATGAGGCTCGAGTTCCCTAACGAGCCAGTTATTGAATGGAGAGGAAATGGTGTAGTGCCAAGGGGTAGGTTTATTTCATACCTTAAGGCTTCGAAGATGATTAAGAAAGGGTGTATCTATCACCTGGTTCGGGTAACGGACACCACCTCAAATGTGCCTACCCTCGAGTCCGTGCCAATTGTGAATGAATTTCCTGAAGTGTTTCCAGATGAGCTTCCAGGCATCCCGCCGGATAGGGAGATTGATTTCGGGATCGATGTAATGCCAAATACTCAGCCAATATCCATTCCACCATACAGAATGGCGCCAGCAGAGTTAAGGGAGTTAAAGGAGCAGTTGAGGGATTTATTAGAGAAAGGGTTCATACGACCGAGTGTGTCGCCATGGGGTGCTCCGGTTCTCTTTGTCAGAAAGAAGGATGGGTCACTTCGAATGTGTATTGATTATCGGCGGCTCAACAAAGTCACCATCAAGAATAAATATCCTTTGCCTCGAGTGGATGATCTGTTTGACCAATTGCAGGGAGCAAAGTTCTTCTCAAAAATTGATTTACGGTCCGGGTACCACCAGTTGAAAATCAGGGAGCAGGATATTCCTAAGACCGCCTTCGGAACTCGTTATGGTCACTTCGAGTTTTTGGTCATGTCTTTTGGGCTAACCAATGCCCCAGCGCAGCTTTCATGGACCTTATGAATCGGGTTTTCAAGCCATTCCTAGATTCCTTTGTGATTGTATTCATTGACGATATTCTCATCTACTCTCGGAGCGGGGAAGATCATGCCGTTCACCTCAGAGCAGCATTGCAGACCCTTCTTCAGCATCAATTGTATGCCAAATTCTCAAAATGTGAGTTTTGGTTGGAGTCCGTAGCCTTTCTAGGGCATATTATTTCCAATGAGGGAATTCAGGTGGATCCTCAGAAGATTGCGGCAGTGAAAGATTGGCCTAGACCCACGACCCCAACAGAGATTCGCAGCTTTTTGGGTCTGGCAGGGTACTATCGGAGGTTTGTAGAGGGATTCTCAACCCTCGCCTCCCCATTGACTAAATTGACACGGAAAGCAGTTAAGTTCCAGTGGTCCGAAGCATGTGAGAAAAGTTTCCAAGAACTGAAGTCAAGATTGACCTCGGCACCAGTATTGGCCTTGCCAGAAGGCACAGAGGGATTTGTAGTCTATTGTGATGCCTCCGGAGTCGGTTTGGGATGTGTATTGATGCAGCACGGAAAGGTTATAGCTTATGCTTCCAGGCAACTCAAGAACCATGAGAAGAATTATCCGACGCATGATTTGGAACTTGCAGGCAGCTGTTGTGTTTGCCTTGAAAATATGGCGACACTATCTTTATGGGGTTCATGTAGATGTGTTTTCGGACCACAAGAGCCTCCAGTATTTGTTCAAGCAGAAAGAGCTGAATCTGAGACAGCGGCGGTGGTTAGAACTACTCAAGGACTATGATGTGGACATATTGTACCATCCAGGGAAGGCAAATGTGGTAGCCGACGCTCTTAGTCGGAAATCCATGGGTAGTTTGGCTCATTTGGGTGTGGATCAGAGACCCCTGGCTCGAGAGGTTTACCAATTAGCCAGTTTGGGGGTTCGTATCTCGGCGTCAGACGAGGGGGATATTTTGGTGCATAATGGAGTAGAATCATCATTGGTTGCGGAAATCAAGGAAAAACAGTTCATGGATCCAGCATTGGTTCGGGTGAAGGAAGCATTCATTAATGACAAGACCTCAGCATTTGTACTCAGCAGCGAAGATGGTGTATTGCGGTGTCAAGATAGGCTATGTGTTCCGGATGTGGACGAGCTTCGGGAAAGAGTGATGGCAGAGGCTCATACTTCCAGGTATTCTGTGCACCCTGGTTCAACGAAAATGTATCACGATCTCAAGGAGATTTATTGGTGGAGCGGTATGAAAAGGGATGTGGCAGGCTTTGTAGCTAAATGTCCGAACTGTCAACAAGTGAAGGCCGAGCATCAACGACCTGGTGGATTAACTCAGCTTATAGAAATACCAAGGTGGAAATGGGAGATGATCAATATGGATTTTGTGGTGGGGTTACCTCGCACTCAGCGTAAGTTTGACTCAATATGGGTGATAGTAGATCGACTCACCAAATCAGCTCACTTCATGCCTGTCAAGTCCACTGATACTGCGGAGCAATATGCAAGATTGTACATCAAGGAGATAGTAAGGCTTCATGGCACGCCACTTTCTATTATCTCGAATCGCGGGGCTCAGTTCACAGCTAACTTTTGGAAGAAGTTTCAGCAAGGTTTGGGAACTCAGGTGAATCTCAGCACAGCTTTCCATCCACAGACCGATGGACAGGCCGAGCGGACCATCCAGACGCTTGAAGATATGTTGCGGGCTTGTGTCTTAGATTTTAAAGGTAATTGGGATGAACACTTGCCACTGATAGAATTTGCTTACAATAACAGCTATCATGCTAGCATTCAAATGGCCCCGTTTGAGGCATTGTACGGGAGAAGATGTAGATCGCCAATCGGGTGGTTTGAGGTAGGTGAAGCGGAATTGCTAGGGCCAGATATGGTGTACGAAGCTATGGAAAAGGTCAAAGTTATTCAGGAGAGAATGAAAACAGCACAGAGTCGTCAAAAGTCCTATGCGGACGTTCGTCGAAGGGATTTGGAGTTTCAAGTCGATGATTGGGTGTTCTTGAGGGTATCTCCTATGAAGGGAGTCATGCGATTCGGGAAGAAAGGAAAATTGAGTCCTAGGTATGTCGGGCCTTATCGGATCGTTCAAAGGATTGGTCAAGTTGCTTATAGGCTAGAGTTGCCTCCTGAGATGTCATCGGTGCATCCGGTATTCCATGTGTCCATGTTGAAGAAAGTGATTGGAGATCCATCCACCATCATGCCAGTCGAAGCTATAGAGGTTAATGAAGATTTGTCATATGAAGAAGTTCCGGTTGCCATTCTTGATAGGCAAGTCCGTAAGTTGAGAAATAAGGAAGTTGCCTCTGTTAAAGTATTGTGGCGAAGTCAACAAGTTGAGGAGGCCACATGGGAAGCGGAAAAAGAGATGAAAGAAAAGTACCCCCATTTGTTTGATCAAGCCTAGAAGAAATTAGGTGACCCTCCTACTCCTAGTAGCTGTCATCTTGTCTAAGTTGTTTCCCTCTTAGTATTAGTAAAGTCCCCTTCATCTTGTAATGAGTTAAATGTGTTGTTACCTTGGGTCACTTGAACCGTTCTTGATAAATGAAAGCCTTATAAAGATTTACGTGTTTAATAAACAACTAATAGTAAGTGTAGATTGGTAATGGTTTGTTAAGTGTACATGGTGTGTTAAAATGGTTAAATGAGGTAAGAATTCATTTAAGTGACTAGTTTATGTGCAATTGTAATAATGTGATAGAATATGTGCATTCGTTGAGGTAAGAAAGTGTATACCAGTTGTGAAAAGTGTTGTAGTTGTATATTGTTGTTTGGTAATGTGTTTCGGGGGCCCTCTGACAGGTGGATATGTCCATAATACAAAGGAAACTCCGGCGAAATTTTTCTAAAATATAAGAGTTAGTCAAAATTTTGATAGCTTGCATATCATGTCTTTCAAAACTCATTTATTTCAAAATCCTCATTCGAGGACGAATGATCTTAAGGGGGGAGGATGTAAGGCCCCGTAAAATTTTTTGTGCATAAAACCTAGTAGATGTGGTGTCATGGTCCGAATGATGTGTTAGGAATGCGTAGAATTCTTCGCGGCGAGCTTGCTCGCCGCGGTTCGGACCCTTGGTAGTGATTTAAGTTTCAAAAATGTAGAGAAATAATTTTTCCGAAAAAGTGTCAAATGTGCGGTCAAGAATGCGACCGCAAACCTGACATGCGGACCGCATTCTGACCGCAAATCGTTCCAGAGAGTTGCCCAAATCCGTGTCAAATGTGCGGTCGATATGCGATCGCATGTCAATCTGCGGTGCACTTTTGCGACCACAGAATCAACATGCGGTCCGCATAGTGACCGCATGTCTTAACAGAACCTGCGTAATTTTTTGAGCCATTCTGCGGTCACTATGCGGACCGCATGTTGATTCTGCGGTCGCATAGTGACCGCATATTTGACCCCGGCCCAGATTTTTGCAACATTTTGACCCGATCTCTTCTTTAATATATCACACTTCTTCTTCATTTTATCATATCATCTCACCAAAATTAGAGAGAGAAGAGAGGGTTTTTAGAGAGAGAAGTTCTTCATCTTCAAAGATTGTTCCAACTACTTAATTCCAAGGGATCCTAGGGCAAGGATTCAACTTCCCCAATATTTTCAAGGTAAAAACCCTAACTATTTTCTTTGATTTTCAGTTTTAATTGGGTAAAGAGAGGTTTTCATATAATAGCTTTTAAAAATAGAATTTTTACACTCATGCATGATTATTGAACTTGATTTCTAGTAAAAAGAAGTGAGTAGAAGTAAGAGTCTTCAAGAACAAGGTTGGCAAGAGTAGGATATCTTGGGTAAGCATAAAGTAGAAAGTTAACGGAAGAAAACTCATCACCAGGTATGTATGGCTAATTTTGATTCTTGTAAAATCGCCCATATGTGTGAAATTGTTTGGCATGTGTTAATTTGAGAGATTTTATGTGATTTTTCGATATCATTGTTGGGTATACAATTGATGATTGAACTACATTTGGTATGGTTTGAAATGTGAATTGAAAGATGACAAAGGAATTGAAATTGGTATAGAACTGAGGAAAATTGTTGTTATGGCATATATGGTTCCTTTTGGAAAGAGATGAAACACTTGAATTGTGGAAATATTGAAACATGGTTGTGATATTGAATTGAGAAGAAATTGAGAACATGAACAATGTGTAAGTTGCTTATTTGAACTTGTTGAAATTGTGTGTAGTACCTTATCTGCTGTTTGAAATTGTTGTGTTTTCAGCTGTAAGGCGGGGTCGTGTTGCGCGCCGCAACGTGGTGAAATAAGGTTTGGGTTGGGGTGATAAGGGTGGCCGAGGTAATAAGGGTGGTCAGGGGCAATAAGGATGGAAAGCGATCGAAATCGCTATTGAAAATTGATACATAAATCAATAATGTGAAATTGTGAAAGGAGACAGCAGGAGAGTTTGCAACCTGTGGGGCACCGATTGCCCCTTTGTTTGACTACTTGTGCTTTACGTGATTGATTGGTTATTGTTAAATTGGTTGATTGTAGAAAGTGCTTTGTGTGAGAATTATTTGAAATGAGGAAAAATGTGGAAACATGGTTGGGTGGCTTAATTAATTGTTGATGTAATTTAATGGCTTGAGTTTACTTGGGACAAAGTTTGTCCATACATACCAGTACAATTCAAGTGTACTGACGTCCCTTTTGCCGGGGCGCTACATTCGTGTCATGATTGTAGGTGGATCAGTAGCAGGCACTTCAGCTCATCGGCAGTAGTATCTTTCATCCTCCACTGCCGTTTTTGGTGAGCCCCTTTCTTCCTCGGGGTCTTGTGTGATTCATGCCACTTCGGTTTAGATTTCATTTTGGTTTTGTAAGGTATAGCCGGAGCCTTGTTACCGGCAAGTATTGTATATCCCTTTTGTATCCTAGAGGCTCTGTAGACATGTAAACTGTGGGACTCCAGTATTATGTATATATTGTGTTATGTCGGGCGTTGTAAAAATTGAAATCTTGTTAATGAATCACTCGTATTGTTTTATTTGTTTAATATGAAATCAATTATGATTAGTAATATATTTGGTTAATGAGAAGCAGTCATCACAGGGGTAACGCGTGGGAATGAAAAGCACCCAGGTCCGCTTGACTGGGGCAACCCGGTCGGGCGCCGGTCATGTCCCTCGATTTGGGGCGTGACATTGACCCCCATCCTCCTTAACTATGTATGGCTAATGAACTCCTCGCTTTAGTCAGTTCTTTTCCTTCTCTGGGCTCGGGTCGATAGTAGCCGTAGTAGTAATGCCCCGGAGCACAGCTACCGACCCGAGGCACCGATCAGGAAAGTCATAAAGGGATGTTGAACATAATTCTAGAAGGGACTTCCCGCAAAAAAATAGAGTAAGTGAAAGTTTTTTAGACTAGTCCCACTAAGATGGTGAGGAAACTGACTTCCGAGAGAGCAGCTTTCGCCTCGGCAATTACCTAACGAGAGAGAGCCGATGCAAAAGTAGTCCTTTACGCGAGAAAATGCCAAACAGACTGACCTCTGCTAACTACATTTTATATAGACTGTAAGCTAGAGAGATAATAAGGTATAGTACTGCTACCAGAGAATGCTCTTTCATGCTAGGCGTCCAGACCTACTATACCCGAGCCGCATACCCGGCACACTTGCTATATCTACTAACGCTTCATCCTAACCAACTATACCTGATATAAAGTCGTTCTATAAAGATTCATGACAAGAAGAAAGCAAGAAAATGATAGCGATCGCATTGGGAACGTCACGGGGGAGGAAGATAGAAAGGTAACCTATGACAGCGTGGAATTACGCTTTTTCTCCCACCTCAGCTTCACTGATGGAAGGAGGGCGAGAGTGTAGCAAGCACGCTCTGTGCTTTTCACCAGCTTTCCCTCTCGTAAAAGATAAGCTCGTATCCTTTTTTTGTGTCTAGGGATTCCTAGGGCATGAGTTA